>CAUYRT010034336.1:0-86961 GCA_963574885.1 Lepilemur ruficaudatus | reverse complement strand
GTTAGCATGCATGTTTTCCAAATAGTAGCCTGTAAATATTTGAGATCAAGAAACTGTCTTTTTGCCAGGCGCGGTGGCTCATGCCTGTAATCCCAGCACTCTGGGAGGCCGAGGCAGGCGGATCGCTCAAGGTCAGGAGTTCGAAACCAGCCTGAGCAAGAGCAAGACTCCATCTCTACTAAAAAATAGAAAGAAATAATTGGCCAACTAAAAATATATAGAAAAAATTAGCTGGGCATGGTGGCACATGCCTGTAGTACTAGCTACTTGGGCGGCTGAGGCAGGAAGATTGCTTGAGCACAGGAGTTTGAGGTTGCTGTGAGCTAGGCTGATGCCATGGCACACTAGCCTGGGCAACAGAGTGAGACTCTGTCTTTAAAAAAAAAAAAAAAGAAGATATCTTTTTAATTTTTTAATTCCCTAACATGTCAGAGATGATTAAAATTTATTTGATGAATGAGAAAAAAAATAGTTACATTTGTATTGTTCCCTTAGGAACCCAAAGCATTTTGGAAACTGGACTTCTCCTTTGTGAGGTATTTAATGAATAGGAAATTATCTCTCTATTATACCAAGAGGCTTAGCTCTGTCCCTAATCTTTCATGACACACTCAGCAAAATGGAAGCCCTTCTGTTAACCAGACCCTCCTTTCTTGGATTGGGATGGAAAGATCTGCCATTGTTACTCAAGCTTTAATTTTGGGGATCTCACCTGCCCTCCACCCCCAGTCCCCAGGCTATTAATTGGATTATTCATTTCAGTGAGAAGCTCTGGGTAACATAATATTCTTCATTTCATTGTGCTTGCAGTGATATCTTAGTGCCCCTTAGAGAGTGGTGCTCTAAACAACTGTCCCTTAATTTAATTCTGGATCTGATAACGTCCTAAACTTTCAAAAATAGACTCCCACCAAAACTATCCTACAATGTGTTCAAGAACTTTGAGGAACAAGGCAAAACCTACAGCATTTCTAGTTCGACTTCCAGTATAGCAAATCTCACTGAGCAAATCTTTTAATCATATAAGATTCAGTAGTAGTAATATTGACCAGGTGGTAGTAAACTGCTATGTGAGTAGAACTATGGCAGAAAACACAAATCACTCTATGATAACAAAGAAAACAACCTAAATGTGACAAGGGTGGGGCATCATAGCCTTTTCTGCTTCTTTTTCTCACTGCCATTTAGGACTCACTGTTCTTTTTTTTGAAGTCATTCCTAAAACTACTATATATTCAATATGTAAATTAACAGTAAGCTATCTATTAAATTTCTCATGATTTTGTCATGTTCTAGAATATTTCCATAATATATATTTTAGAAAAAAATATTATTTATCTCAAATTCTTAAGAGGATAAAATGAATTCATTGCTTTAGTTAAAATAATCTGTGTGTTACCTTGTAGGCGATGTTGATATCTAAGTAACATATATTACACTACAAGAATTCTGTAAAAAGATTTTGCAATAAGAATTTCAGATGTTAGCTGGAAAAAATTTCTTCCAACTTTCTTTTGAGTCTAATAAGAGGCCCATTATTATTTAAAAATAGTCATTTAAACTTATTAGATGCATAAAAATGACACCAAGTACCCAGAATCTTTCTGGCGTGGAGATAACATTATTATATTAAAAAATAAGGATCTAAGGCAATGTTGAATGTCTTAAGTCATTGCATTTATTTTAGACTGTGTCTACAAGGGCAAATACAACGGAGCACAGTTCAATTATTCAGAGAATTGAAATATCATAGATTGGAAAAAATATGATTAATTGATATCATTGTTTCTTTTTTCCTACAGAAATGAGTTGCTTTGAATGATCCATGTAATTGCATTATCTCTTTATTTCTTTTGGTTTTTTAGGCAGACAAAATTTCTTGAGGGTAAGACCCATTTCTATATTTCGTTTGTTCAAGTTTTACATGTCTTAGTTTAGGACTTTGCATCTTTAGAGGAACTAGCTGACAAACTCCCCAGGCTTTATAGAATTAGGCAAAACATCAATAAGCAATGCCCTACGAAATCGAAGTGTTTCTAAATGTTCACTAACTTTCTGAGTGTTTCCATTTTATTGGGGGCTTTGGTACTAATTTTTTAAATAAAGAATTATTTGTAAATTTATGAATTAGGATCTTAATTACAGGTCTAACATGAACATTACCCACTTACTAGCTTAAGTGCCTATGTTTTCATAGCAATTGTCATTATGTAGAATTTGGGGTTAAAAGTGGCCCTCCTGATGCATCATTAAATAGAAAGTACTAGTGTGTGTGTGTGTGTGTGTGTGTGTGTGTGTGTTTCCTCTAGGGACAGAGCGACTGAAATGCAAGAAAGGGTCTGTCTTCAGAACAAAGAAACAAGTGATAACAAATGTGTAAAGAAGAGTAACATGACCTCATTCTAATTGATGACTTTCACAATCATTACTTGCTATCCAGGGGCATTAGTCAAGGTTCAGTCCTTAGCCCAGGCATTTACCACTCAATATCATACAGCCAAAGTGAGGAACTTCTTCATGTCAATTACCTATTACAAACAAACTGTCAAGTCGCTCTGAAATAGTTAAACAAATCCATACATTGATATTTGCTGGTATCTTTTTATGCTACATTGAACTGACTTGAAGTATATGTAGTATAAACTTCTGTGCAGATATTTCTGAGATCTTATAATTAGGAAAGTCTCAAAGGAGATGAGGATTCTGATGTACTGTAGAAATGCTGGGTATTCCTATCAAAACAGTGAAAAACAGAGAAGCATATTGCCAGTGCCCCAAATTAAGGATGCTTTTTAAACTTTCCATTTCATTAAATTGCATGGCTGGAGAGGAGAGTCATGCTAAAATATTGTGATTAACACAAAGGAAGCTTAACAGACAATGCTATTATAGGTGAAAGACTGCTAATTGCCATCTTCCCAATAACTTATTGATTTTAATCAAATCTTCCTAGAGCAGCATGCCAGCGGCAAATGGATAACTAGACAGAGGGAAAACACAACAATGGAAGGAGTAATATGGAAGAAATTATTCATGTTTGATTTGTATAAAATTGAACAAATATTCTTGATCAGCATTTATACAAATATAGATTCGTCGGGAAGGTGCTATCTAAATTGCTTCTCTCACAGTGTATTGAAAATTACCATAACTGTTAGCATTTTTAATTATTTTGATCTGCTGAAAATAGATTAAACTGAATGGGAAATTGGCTTATTAAGGCTTACATATTTGAGTTAATATGAAATGTTCTCAGCCAGTGTGTCTCAAGAATCTTTTAGCCTAAAAGACACTCGCTATCTCTGGTTGACAATTGGGAGGAAGAAGTGGGGGATTTAATCCTCAGAAGGCAAAGTTTTGTTTTAGGGTGGGAGTAATAGAAAACCTTCTCACTCCCATCGCTTCATTAGCAAAACTCAACCACATCTGGTAATGGACATATTGCATAAATGGGCAACTGGTCTGTTTCATAGACAGAAGCAAGTTTTTGTAGGGGGAAAAATCTAGACTAAACTTAACACTTAAAAAAAATGGAGAACCCTTGAAATCCATCTTGTATTACAAGAGCAGCTTCTTAGTGTGAGATTCAATATAGTGTGAAACATTGAAGAGCTCACACTTTGGCCATTCACTGATGATGAAAAAAAAGTACAATGTCGAGTTTCAATTGCAGTCTCCAGGCAGGCCCCGTGGCATCCCACTGAGTGTTTGTCTTTTGGGAACGTCTTATTCATCAGATTGTGACACTGGACCCAAAGGTAGATTTTAAATATAAGCGTGACTCATTTTTTTTTAAAGTATTTAGTTTTCCCCATGAATCAAATTAATAGCATAAAGATTTCTGTTCCAAAATTATCTTCTTCAACATCTACATAGAATTAAATGTTTTAATATCTTAGAGCAGAGTTTGTCAATGTCAACACTATTGACATTTTGAGGCTAGATAACTGCTTGTTGTAGGGGTCTGTCCTGTGCATTTTAGATGCCAGTGGCAACTCCCTCCCAGCCCAATATATGACAACCAAAACTGTCTCCAGGTATTGTTAAATGTCCCCTGCTGGGTAAAATCACCCCTGGTTGAGAATAACTGCATTAGTACAGGGGATTCTTTAGTTCTCTTCATAATGTTGCATCTCAAATAACTACCTAGGAAATTTCCATTTCACTCTAAAACGTAGACACAGATTAATGAAATTTGCACTATGGCTCTAAAGTCTGAGAAGTTTCTCTTTAAATATATTGTATCCACAAAACACCTGCATCTAGGTCAGCATTTGAAATTCATGAGATTAATTGACTATATGAAACAGGTAGTAGAAAATAATCACAGTGGGAGTTTTAAAAGGCAAGTAAGTCTGAAGATTATAAGATGCCACCTTCTGTTTAAAGTTCTAGGGAAATACAGTCTAGTCCAACAATGGCAAATGGTTCGGAAATAGTTGCCAACTCCAGCTGATCGGTCGTGGCTGATGGAAGCCCTGTATAGAGGACGATTCTGATGTTCCATCCAGGCTCTGCAGGAAAGAGGACTGTGATGAATTAGCGATGTCTACCTTGGACAAGCAAATGGGAATACAGGGACATATTTCATACATTGGCCCATTCCTTTCTAGTCATTTTAACTGATTTGCTCTCGAGACTATATTAAGCACCTGGTGAGACTATGGTATTCTGTTTCTGTATCACATGATAGAAATACATAAAAAAGAGAATGAATGAAATAAAGGTCATTACTAAATGTTGACTAAGAATCACCTCTTTCCTAGGTACTATTTTGGGCTTTATAGACAGGCTATTAAATAAAAAACATCATCTTGTATATCAAAACATTAGTGTTCTAGTGGTCTGGCCTCCAAAGCCAAAGAAACAAGCCACTCATTAAAAAAACAAAACAAAAAAACAATCACAAAGTCTTGCCTTCCCAGGAATATACAGTTTCTTCTAAAAATCTGTATAATTCTTTTCATTCTGTGTTATCTAGTATTTCTCTTAGTTTCTGAGGTTCCAAGAGGAACTATTAAGCCAATTTCCCTTTGCATCTAGAATAGCGGTATGGATCTAGTCTCTAAGAATGCTTTGTAAGGAATTGAGGACAAGGCAACTAGTGTACTTCTTTAGGGCTGAAAGTGGCTATGCTTATGATAATGCTTGTGGAATGATTAAAGAGGAAGGAGCTAGTCATATGCACAACATATCAAAGATCTTTTGGGAGGTTGCCTCTCAAATAGCACTATACATTATTATCTCTCTCACGAATTAAGATATAATCAAATTGTTTTACGTATCTCCTTTAGATCAATAAAAAATACATAATAATCATCATAATAATTTACAAAATGATTTTCTAGTTATAAGCCACCCTTTTCTTAAACCTTACCATTTCTGTAGCTAGGACTAGCAGTTGGCTTGTTAGGCTAATAGACAGTATACATAAAGAAATAAAGTTTTGCTCACTTTGCCCTGGTTGCTGCAAACATAATGAGAATCAAAATAATAAGCTCTTCCAAAATGAGGGTCCTAGCCTCCCTCACCACTCAAGTGACTCTGAGGTAACACTGCCTGGAAAGGCTCAATCCAAATTTGTATCTTGGCACAAAAATTGCAAATGACACGTGTGTGAATAATGAAAACCACACATATTAAATCCTTAACTGCTATGGTTCTGCTGTTGACAAAAAACTTTGTTGACTTTATTTTTTTCTATCAGAATGGACTTAATTTCCCTGGTTATTAAGACTGAGACAAAGTGAGTATGTAGCTAAATTTGCTGAACTCCAAGGCAAGGAAAACCTGTTCCAATGCAGGGAATAAGATTTGTTGGTTGGGATTTTCCAGATTCACAAGGGGATATTTACTCAGAAAAGATTAATGCCTTGGGGATTGACTTGCATGTGGACATAAAAGGGTGAGAACAGCCTCTTGCGAAGGTGGCCTCCCAAACCAGCAGCAAGGTTGGGCTTCCAAAGGCAATGGCCACAAATGTTCTCCTGGAAATGTGATTGGCCAGTTGAGGATTGATTGGCTGTAGAGGAGTTCAGTACAGACCAATTGCGGAGCCTCAACTCCATTAGCTGAATAGTCACAAGGTCACTGTGAGGAGATTTTTTTGCCTCCTCTGGTTAATTTTCTGAAAAAAAAGTTATTACATTCCTCCTTGTGGTGTCCTGGCCACCTGCTCTTCTACACCCTCAAGGCTCAGCTTGCACAAATTCAAGGTGCTTTGGAAATATCTTTTATCATTCTCATGTTAACTTGACATCTGTGGCAGCTTCACATGAAAGAATACATTTTACAGAGAAAGAAAAACATGTACTTTACACTTAGTGAGAATATTGTTAGAAAATAATGACTGATTTCCTTGATTTGAAGCATTTGTGGCAAATTGCTCCGAGGATCTAGAAAACAAAACTAGTGTTAAAACCCAGTGGAAAAGGCAGAGAGTGCATACAGAGAACCAACCGGGTTACTTGGTCAAGCATCTTGCGGTGTAGCATGGGCTCCTCTGCAACTCAATTGTAAATTAATCTGAAATAAAGTCAAGGACAGAGCCACCGAGGGGGTTTCAAAAGTATAGTTAGATGCACGTGGCAATCGAACTACTAATGTTGGGTAAATGAGAGAGTAAAACAAATTACATGATTCGTTATCAACTGGAAAGATTTGGAGAGAAAAGATTCCCATTGGAAAGAATACTTTGGGGCTTTTCCTTCCACAAGAAACATGTTTCATGTCATCCAGACACTAAGTAGATTTCTTTCACAAAAACTGTTACATTATCTGGGTAAACATGTCAATCAAAGACTACAACTAGCAATTTACAGCAATGATGCTAGATTTAACATCTAGAGAGCAAGATTCCAGTGGGAAATAGTGTTTTTATTTACCTCTTTGTTACTAGAACAATTTTTTTAAAAGAGGTTTTTACATAAGGAGCTTTGAAAAGAGAGTATTTATGTTATAACCAAAACAAATCTTTAAAACTTTGAGGTCTTTTTATTGGATTGCTTTCTCTTTCAATTTAAGAGCTGATGTCTACAAAACACTGTTTACGAAATTTTTGAGTGTGTCTCGGAACAAACACTTTTTCTTATAATGAAGCTTTGGGAGAAGGGTGACAAGATGTTATTCTGCTTGCATGTTAAGGTTTAATCATTACTTATTAATTATCTTATTTTCATGAGATTTTCTCAAACTTAATATTCCATTAAGGTAGCATCTGTTAGAGGAATTATCTTGGTTTTTTAAAGCAAATTTTAGCTGATTACCATGAATCTACATAATTAGAATTAGGTCTAATTATGTAGTGTAAATACATGTAATATATTTATAACATATAATGACATAATTATGATTCACAATAATGTTGAAAAACTCCTCCTTAAAATTAGGAAGAAAAATATGCGGCACAACCTCTCTACAATTTATTAGCAATTTTACAATGTATGTTTTTCTATAGTTTCTACAATGAAGCTTTGTAAGAAAATATAATTAAAAATAAATATATTTTGAAGTTATTACCCCAAAAGAATACTACCAAACCTTCATTAGATTTCAAAACTATAAATATTTTGCAACTTGTTTAAGAATACATTTTAAAATGTTAACACTAATAAGCATACATTTCTAATATACCCTGAACGCAGTGTTGAATGTCAAGAATATCTAGCAAGAGCTAATGCAAGACAGTTCTCACTTTGTCTTATAAATCATTCATCAAAATGATGGAAATGATAACAAACTATGATGAATTTTTACTCATATACTACCTGGAAATATAGTGAGAAAAATTGGGGTTACACAGTTGCATTTTATTTCCTATATTATGTACAATATACATTTCAAAATTGTAGGACAAAATTAGTCATTCAATTCATAAAAGTGAATGATAAATTTGATACACTATAGCAGGATTGATATATGTTCTCTGTATGGGATCGGACAAAAAATATTTTAGGCCTAAAGGGTCACATAGTCTGTCCCAACTATTCAACTCTGCTGTTGCAGGTCAGTCTAAAGCAGCAATAGACAACACTTAAATGAATGAGTATGGCTCTGTTCCAAAAAAACTTTATTTATAAAACAGGCAGCTGCTGGATTTGATCTGTTGTGGTCACAGTTTGCTGAGCCCTGCCCTGTGCCATAGTGGTTGGAAAAATAGATTCTGTAGTTTGACCTCTATGTTTATATCTTGCTTTCACCACTTAATAACTTTGTGACCTCAGCTAAGGTACTTTGGTTTTCTCATTTGTAAGATGGTGGTAATAACCATTCCTGTCTCATAAGTTTGTTGTGAAGATAAAAATGAAATAATTTATGTAAAGCACTTACTCCTTTGTAGGAGGAATAAATTGGTGTTTATAGATATATAGCATGTATATGCAAAATATTTGGTATTCAACACTGGTCTTTAGATTTTTATAGCACAATTTTACGTATTAAAGTTTGAGGAGCATTGGTTTAGTTGTTGAAGCAAAAATGTCCATACTGACAAACAATTTTCCCAAAGTAGTAAACATCACAATGTCCTGAGTCTGACCTTATACACAAGTCACAAACTATATAAATATACTAAATAAATAATGTGTACAGTGGTTCCTTTTTATCTGTAGGGGATATATTCTAAGACCTCCAGTAGACGCCTGAAACCTTGAATAGTACCAAACTCAATTGCTGTCAATCAGAACACATTTCTGTTCATGTCTTTGCCCACAAATTTAATGCCTTTTTGATCTTAACTAAGCACTTATCACACACTGTGGCCAGAACTTTTGCAGTCTGAGATGTGACAGCAAAACTGGCACAGATTCCTTTTTCCTTCTTCACAATTTCATGGATAGATTTGTTCTTACCATAGATCTTAGCAACCTCAGCATATGATTTTTTTCCTTTCCTTAAGTCAAGAACTTTCACCTTTTCACTTAAAGGAAGCACTTTAAGGTTTCTCTTTGGCATATCTGAATTGCCAGCAACACCACTCTTGTGCTTTCTAGCCATTACTAAGTAAAATAAGGGTTACTTAAACCCAAGCACTGTGATACCATGACAGTTGATTGGATAACCCAGATGGCTACGAAGTGGCTAATGGGCAAGGAGTGTCTACAGAATGGACACAATGGACAAAGGGACGATTCATGTCCCATGGGGGACAGTGTGAGATTTCATCATGCTACTCAGAACAGTGCAAAATTGAAAACTTATGAATTATTTATTTCTGGAATTTTCCATTTAATATTTTCGGACTATGGTTGACCTTCGGTAACTGAAACCATGGAAAGTAAAATCATAGATGAGGGGGACTACTGTACTTACATTATATACATAAAAATATCATGTACCATATACAGAAAGTGTATGATTATGTATTCATGTATATTTAATCAACAAATAACTTTTGGTACAGTTATCATGCTAGTCAATGGGCTTCCCTGCCTTTTTTTTAAAAATGTAGTGAGAGATGCAAAGAGCAGACAATTAAAATTCAGTATGATAAACTATTCTAATAGAGTGCACATGTTATATTTTTTATAGGACTTTATGGAAGATCCTATAAAATTTTTTGCAGACCTTTGAACATTTCTTAGAGGATTTTGATGAATATATTTGTCTCACCACTAAAAATGCAAGCCTTTTAAGGATAGGGTGTGTTCATGTATAATATATTGTATTTCCTAATGTGCTTCTTATGTTTTATACACATCCCATTTGATTAAATTAATTTTGCTATTAAGCAGGTAAGATAGTCGCAATTAATTCATCAAACTTTTCTTGTGGTCATATAATCAATAGTTCAGGCACTTTTATGAGGATAAGTGAGAGAGCACCTTATAACTTACAAATGTCAATCTTAACTGCTTACCTATCTTTCCAAAAAGCTGTGAGGAATAACTGCACAGTATTGTAAAAAATAAGCTAATAAATAATTGATATAGTCCATGCAATGTCACTGAGTTTCTAACAAATATGTTCTATTAACTCAAGAGCAGATTGCAGTAGACTCATATGAGCTTGAGTGTTAGGAGATCTGAGTTTGAAGATCAACTGTAGAAAAATAACTTAGCTAAGTGTGTGCAAGTCAGTTGTCCCTGGGCCTTGAGTTTCTTATCTATAAAATAAGTGAGCTTTATGCAGTCTCAAAACAGTGGGATCTATCAGACACGGAATTCTCATCTTCCTCCCTGAAATTCTGATATGCCTGCCAGAGGTTTGATTTAGTGTCCTTGGTTCAGAGTGGCCTTGCTGGTGGGCCGTTTTGAATGATGGGCAATATACCTTAGGACCATGGAACCAGAAAGGTGAGAAACAAAGAACTAGATTATTCCTTAGATTCCTTTCAGCTGTGCAGTAAGTGTGATTCCAGGGCCTTTCCCTAGACCATACTTCCTCTGGACACTCTCTCCTATCTGAGTCTTTCAGCCTGGATATAGAGTCCTGGACATAGAGTCCCTTCGGGTGTCCCCAGTGATTCCAGCAGTTTTGATCCAGACTTTCGCTGCCTTATTTAGTTTCTATGACCCAAACATTTATGACTCTGTCTTCTCACCGAACTTACCCTTCTCTTTATCCCATTCTTTCATGGTCCTGCGTGGAGGCTCACCCTTATCCAAGAAGCCATTTCTGCCTAAAGTGTAATTTTAAGGTCTAGCATAAATTGTTCACCAACTCAGATAATCTACTTGAATTTTCACTGCAGCCTTCACATTTTAAAAGTGACTAATTAATAAATGCGGAATGTATACTGTTGGGGAGGGATGCTGTGGGAGGGAACAGATTTTAAAGGAGTGGGGATCACTTAACTATTCAACATTTACACTTTGAGAATCCTCTAGTAGAAAATACTTTTAGTGTGGGATGCTCAGCCTCTCATCTAATGTAGATGCTGCTCATAAACTTGTTGAAGTATCTTTAGCTCTTGCTGCTCAAAGGATGTCCCTATGACCAGCACAATGACATTGTTGGAAATGCAGAATCTTAGGCCCCTCCCCAGTCCCACAAAACCAGAATCTGTATTTTATTTAACAACATTCCTGGTGATGATTCTTAGGAACATTCAGGTATGAGAAGCGGTGATATACCAGATAGGCAAAACTCCCTCATGTTTGGATCAATGCATTAGCAAGCAATACTGCCTTTACAAGGAAGAGGATGGGATAGACGATGTCTAACCCCAATGGGTTGAATTTCATAGATACATACATAATCTCCCCAGTCAACACCATACCCCATGGGCTTTGGGAGAATTCCTTACCATCCATAAATAACTGGGGCAATGGAACATACCAAAAAAGACACATACAGTTTGTAACCTGTATGTGGCTGCTACTACACTAAACATACTTTCCCTTTCTGACATGCCTTGTTTACCCACCTGCCTGTGCTCTCTAGGGTGATTAAAGCCACTTTGGGGGAATAAAGCTTGATGTTATACATCTTTCCTTTCTTCTCATCTCAAACTGCTCTCTCACCCTAGTACTTAATATAGTATAGTCTGCATACATGCTACTAAAGAAATGTTGCTTAAACTTTTAATGAAGAATCAATAGAGACAGGTCTACTTTGAAAAATGTCTCTTTGACCCACAGGAAACACAGCAAGGTGAAGACACATGCTCCATCGCCATAGAGCAGAGAACTATAGACTTCCACCCTGCTTTTGCAAATAAAGTTTAATTGGCACACAGCCATACTCACGTGTTTACATATTGTCTGTGGCTGCTTTTGTGCTACAATAGTACAGATGATTAGTTGTGACAGAGACCACAGGGCCCACAGTGACAAAAATATGTACTATGTGGCCACTTACAGAAAAAGTTTGCCAACCCCTGTGACAGAGCTTAAGCCTGGGTCCTTAAAGCCATTCTACACTCGTTTGTGTATGGCACTGCTGCTGACCTCTCTGGGCTGGTGAGCTCAGCAAGAATGACCTAAATTGCACAAGGCTAGGATTTAATTGAGGCACGAAAAGTCCTTTCAGGAGAAGCAAAAGTAACCAGCAGTGAGCCTCCTTCCTGGCCTTTCAAGCCCAGACCCTTTTTCACAGAACATTTAATACAACATTTGAGTAGCACCAAAGTTTGACTCACGCTTTGATGATCAAAACACATTCTCCTCCCTCATCTTCGTCTAAACTATATGTAATTGAGTAAATTCTGGAAAAGCATTCTTACAACTTGTTCTGTGAACCTTAAAATTCCCCAGACTGTCCTCCTCACTGCTCTGTCTTCATGTGTGTGCCTACAAATCTTCTGAACCCCCAGAGGGAAGGAAAAACCCTCTGCAGGTCCTCTCTCTCAAGCTCTGCTTAATTTAACTTCTGTACTCTGAACAGTCATTCCAAATACCTTGTACCATCTCACCACGCAAAACTTCCTAATATTTTACTGATATAGGAAGTCTTTGTCTTGTGAAACATAACTGAAAATTATTTCATATTTTCTGACCATTTTACACACTGTCGCAAATATCACCTCATTTATCAGTTAGGGTTTAAACAGAAAAATGGATATCTAATATTTAATATTTAATAAAATGTGTTCATAGCACTTCATCTTATATTTCAGTATTTAAGTTATTATTGCTATTATTACTATTACTATTCTTTTGCTTTGAACAGACTGCTAGTGATGACCCAGAGATTTCCAATATATGCTTTCCCAGACAAAGTTTTCATTAAAAAAGACACCTGCTGTTTATCAATCCGATGGAGTCTCGTCCACTTCAACCCACTATCTCTTGTCTTTGCATTTCTTCTCTTAGAGTCAGTATGAGGAACATGGTTGCTGGTCCTACGATTAATCTCCTGCCCTAGGAGGACACATACTTAGTCTAATTGGGACAGAACCAGCTCTTTTTGCTTCCACCTGCCTAAATCTGAAATGTCCTCAGAAGGGATATTCTAAATGTATACTTTAAGTCTTTTGCAAATCATTTACCCTTTTGATGCCAAGGATTTACTAAAGAGAGAAAGAGCATTACATGGATGTAGTTTTCAATTAACATTGAAATGTTGGTGACATAACTCTTTGTGAGTCACTTTAATTATTTTAAATGTATGTGGACAGATCAAATATAAAGATGGCAATGGCCCTGAACCCAGCTACTTCCTGTTGCCTGCCAACATGAGCCATCTTGGTTATACACCTTCATTAGAGTTAGATGTGAGCTAACTCTCATGACATTCTGCTCATATGCCTAATAACAGATTACAGTCAAAACAAGTGTCGGGGTGAATTCAGCCCCACATACAGGCATTTATTAGCATGCAGGCAGAGGACACTCAGACATCCCTGTGCCAGGCCTCCTTCCTTTGAAGTGCTCCAAAAAGGCCTGGCATGAGCCATGCCATTAAGGCAGGTGCCTTCAGTAGGATTTGGGTAACCAAAGAGAAGACCTAAATAATCAGTAGCCTAATAACCTTGAAATTCAGTCTATGGTTTTCTTTCATTCTCACTTTCCTGAAAGATCAGGAAGTGCCTCTACAGTGTTTTATCAGTGCACGTGTCTTAAACATCACAGATTTCCCAATGACATCCATCTCTTTTGTTATTTAGCAAGACCCGAATGTTGTTCATAGGCAAAGACAGCTGAAGCCCCCAACGCAACTTTTTTGGCACCAGGGACTGTTTTCATGGAAGATAATTTTCCATGGACTGGGGCAGGGTGGGGAATTGGTTTCAGGATGATTCAAGCACATAAATACATTTATTGTGAACTTTATTTCTATTATTATTACACTGTGATATATAATGAAATAATTATACAACTCACCATAGGCTGGGGACCCCTTCCCTATAATAGTTGCCTCTGGACTGTGGCCTTTTGTGTGCAATGTGTGATATGGGCAACTAACCACCCCTAGGTCATATATTGAAAGGAACACAACCATACATGTCACACTGCCTATGATGAAGTTATTTCAGTGTCAGCTACAGACTAGATAACATTTCCAGCATTCTTATCATCCCTGATTTGGTATTTGTTCATCCGTTCTGTCAATGAAACATACACCGGACTCAAGCCCTGCATGACACTGGGGTTATAAAGGTGAATAACAGAGCTATGCCTTCCTGGTGTCCCACAGCAGGGCCTCCCTGCTCAAGTGTGGCCATTGGACCAGCAGTATCAGCATCACCTGGAACTGTTAGAAATGCAGACTCTCAGGCCCTACCCAAGATCTTCTGAATCAGTGTCACATCTTAGCAAACTACCTAAGTGCCCTCAATGCACGTGAATGTTTCAGATGCATGATCTAGGAGGGTAGGGGTCCTCATATTAAATTACCTGGGGATACTTGTTAAAAATTGCATATTCCTGAGCCTGCTTTATTTAAGTCAGGAAGGGGCCCAGGAGTCTACAACTTAACAAGCAGGCAATTGTTCTGCAGGTGGTCCTGTGACATCTTTGAGAAACAGTAGATGGTTGTAGGGTAATAGAGCAATTTGGGGGTAAGGGGGGGGTGGGGAAGGTCATGTGAGTCGATACTGAAATGAGAGTATCTTGAGTTTGAAACTGCTGTGCTTTGTGTTGCTGGCATTGAATCCTTTCCTTTTCGGGTCTGAATGGAACAGATAGCTTGCCTAATTGCTGCTCCAGCTGGGAAGGGTCACAGACTTGAATATCTAGTGCTGCAAGAGGTCTTTTTCATAGCTAATGCATATCAAATAATTTAGGCCATTTCTGTGTCTGATAAAATGGATTTCTGACAGAAACAAGGAGGTCTAAACATTAGTCATTACTGGGTGCTAATCACAGAGTATTAAGATACTTGTTTATTATTATTAAGCATCTCATTCACTTAGCATTTTTCTAAAGTAAACTGCTTTACATTTGTGTGAAGGGAAAGTGACAGAATACGTCCACCCTAATGAGGCCTATGGGTTGTCCACTAAAGCCCAACAAATGAATTGCATCCCTATTTTTAAATAGATAAACCAATGGGGAAAAGTTAATGATATGCCCAAGGGCAGTTTTATATAACTATGACTGAGCTACTGCCTTCCAATTCTCTCTCTCGTCTTAGTTTTTTGAGACAAGTTAACAAGGAAAAGGTTTTCAGGTAACCTAGATTGCTGTTCTTATAAGTGCTTGTTATAGCCGTAGTGAAATAAAAAGAAGTGCCGAGTGGGAGGAACACATTATCACCCACAAAAATAAGCAAGAAAGGATTCTTTTTAGGCCTGCATGTTGGATACAAAGCGAAAAGACCCATCAAAAGTGCAGCGCTGGAAATTTGCTAATTTTCAGGCCATCACCTAGAGAGGAAATTCGCACTCCAACACAAGATCTGGTTTGAGGTGGTTGCCTAGGTGACCCTGCATCTTCAATAGTTGTTGAAAGGGATCTGGGGTCTGTGGCTCAGGAATTCCTTTTTAAAGAATTTATCCTGCAGAAATACACAGATGAGAGTCTAAAGATATGCATATAAGGGTGCCTACTACAGCTTTGTTTGCAATGGTGGATAATTGAAAACCACACAAATATATATTGATAAAAGATTGAATGAACAAATTTTAACATATCCACAGAATGGAATACTATACAGCCATTAAAAAGAATTGCCTAGTTTATTGACTTGAAAGTATGTCCTATTACAAAGTAAAAAAAGTAAGTCTCAAAGAATGGTATGTCTGAACCATAATGTGTAAAAATGGTATTATATGAACAGGAAGTAAAATCTCAAAGAATATACAATAAAATATTGATGAGTTATCTTTGAGTAATGTAGAATTCTAGGGAACTTTTACATTCAAATATATACTTTTTACATTTTAATTTATTAATTATAAATTATTTTTAATAATTATAAAAGTTATAAAAAATTATAAAAGTTCCTGAGAGACTATCAGTTCTAACCTATTTATTTAAAACATTTTGTTTTATGTGTCTGTGTATGTGTGTGTGTGTGTGTGTGTGTGTGTGTGTGTGTATGTGTGTGTATGTGTACATTTTTTTAATAGGAAAGCAATCTAAGGCCCAGGAATTGACTGGCCTGAATTCCACAAG
Source organism: Lepilemur ruficaudatus (assembly GCA_963574885.1). NCBI lineage: Eukaryota > Metazoa > Chordata > Mammalia > Primates > Lepilemuridae > Lepilemur > Lepilemur ruficaudatus. Next base: position 70,963 of record CAUYRT010034336.1, on the reverse strand, counting down.
TTGTTCAGAATGCTAAGTTGTTCAATAGCTGAGGCCCATGAGAAACTTCAAAAGAGCAAAAGCCTGCCTGGCTACCTCTGCCTTCTAAATCTCGCCTGGCAAAAGCTTTCAGAGTCTCCAGTGTTGTGCTGGGGAGCTAGAGGAAGCAGAGAGATTAGCATCAACAGACCAGAAAGCTCAGCCAGAGATCTAGAAGAGGGAAAGTATGCTGTGCATATTTCTTTCAAATTAATAATCTGGCAGTTAATTTTTGAACTGTAATTTGTATGTGGCACCTTCTGTCAAAGCTGTCAACATGAGTTGCTTTCATTTCACACTGGCATGCTAGCTGGAAGGGTTGGCGTTGGTCCAGGTGTTCACCCTGCTAACACAGGCTGCCATCAACTTGTGCTCTTCGGCTGAAACCATTAGGCAATATCATGAGCAAAAGCAGGTGACCATTTTATAAATGTGATTTCTGTTTAAAGAGACAAAGAGACCTACCCTACCTCCACCCTGACGTCTTTCATCCAACAGAGATACCCAAAGATTCACATCTAGGCAAAGACTCCATTAGGACGTAGGTAGGTGGGAGTGGTAAGAGGATGATTCTAGAAGTTAGGAGATGAGGGCATTTGGATTTTATTAATTTCACCATTGGAAGTGATGCCTCAGTTTCCTTGCCTGTCAAATGTCAGTAAAAATATTCACTTGACCTGCCTTGTAAATATTAGATTAAATGTTAGTTTGTCAGATAGGGTTTCTTTATTTTCATATTGAGACTTTATGTAAAATATATTGAAAATCCCAACACTCCAAACTCCAACCCCAATTGCCTTTTTGCAGGGTATGACTCATACACTCTTCAGCAGCAGTCCAAACAGTAGCCTTTCTTGATTCTCTTTCTTGCTGATAGGACCTTGTTATTTTGCCTTATCCTTAGGGAGACTATGTTCAAGGAAGATGAGACCTGCTCCAGGGTCTAACTGGTATTTGGACTGTTCTAATCACATGGCCTCCCTTCCTAGCTAACAATGTCTTTAAAAACAAAGACCATCTCTTCTGGCTGATGAAACTGATGGAGTGTCTTCTCAAGACTCTAGCAAAGGTCTTCCTTCATCTTAAAAAGAAATATATAAGAAGAAACTTTCCTCTTTATGCGATCAGCCATTGTCAGCTGCAGATGCTGCCTGATTGCACAGAAAATCTTGCAAGCATGAGAAGAAAAGGGAGAGAAGGCAATGAGGAGCCATGACAAAGTCACCATTGTTCCTGGGACATGGAATCTGACGAGTGTCACAAAGTTCTCTAATTTTCTCCCAAGATTATATACCTGGATATGTCAGAGCCATAGTTTTTGATGAAAGCCACTCAGATCTTTTTGCCTTTATGCATTGCTTACACGAAATAAAATCCAAGAGTGCAGTGAAAATACTTCCTGAATCAAGAGCTCCTGGGAATTCCAAGTTTCTAGAATCAAGGTTTATAGATAAAGCTAGAAATCCGATCAGTAAAATACTTGTCAGTATCAGTACACCTAAAGGGTAGCTGTATTTCTCAAAGTACATCGTATTGCATACATATCCTGTGAGTTGTTAGTGAGTTTTAAGCAGATTAAAAGAGGTACATCTGGAAGAGGTAGGTTAAACAAACTGGTCACTTGTCTGTAGGTTTTTTTTGTTGTTGTTATTGTTAATTTTATTCGTTATTTTCCTGTAAAAGTCTCAGAGTTTTGTAAATGTCATGTATACTCTACATCTACAATAAAGGAATAATCAATATTTAATGTTCTAATTATTGTGATTATATAAGTAAATTTATCTTGAGCATTTTATAGGTATAGTACTCATTATATAAAACCACAAAACAATAATTTTTTAAAAATCCCACAAATTTTGGAGCTGCTATTTCCTAGATATACAGATGACATAATTTCTCCTACTCAGAAATATCTTTGAGAAAATGTGGCTAGTACACCCCTGCTTAATTATGTCTGTGGTTTCTCTGGAGTGTTTTCACATTAAGACACAAATGGATGGATTACCTTCTTAGAACTCAGGGCAAAAATCATAACCATCTTCATCATCATCATCTTCGAAATCAATCTCACTCATTCATTCAACAAATATTTATTGAGCATCTATCATATGCCCAACACTACTGTAGGTGTATGGAAAAGAACGTCATCTCTGCTCTCACAGGGCTTATATTCTAATTGGAGTATTACAATATTGGGAGAGATTTCCCCATGAATCTGTGACATTTCTACACATTTGTAATATAATTAATGGCCTGTATGCTCCAGGCCATGATTTGAAGAATGTTTACAAAAGCAGTCATCCTTGGATAAGTAAAGTCAAAAGACAATAACTCTTTTCTGAAAGATTTAGAGACATGAAACTTCTCTCACTAAAAATATTTGCTTACATTCCAGGGTAATAAAAATAATATCTCTCTCTGGAGGGGAGGATGGGGAAGATTTGCAAGCAAGCAGTGTATATAAGATTAGAGGCTCCTAAATTCAGAGTAATCTCTTCTAATACACTCCACGGCAGGTGCAGGTACCACCTGGCACTCACTGCATTGCCCCAAGGGATTGGGGCTCAGGGAACTGGAGCTATGATGTTACTCTGACTGCTACCTTTGTTGTAAATAATGAACTGCCTTCATCTCTGACCCAGAGGTCTCCTGGCTCCTCCAACCCTTCATATTTCTTGATTTAATACACGCAAGAAATAAATTTGCACATTTTAGACTGGGTAGTCAGAAAAGAGGTGCCCAGAGATGTGATGCATCATGGCATGAGCTTTAAAAACTGGAGTATAAGAGAAACCCTGTGAACTCCTTTGGCCATCATGTGGTGGAAATATGGTCACGTAATGCTGCTAAAATGAAAGCTTCATGACAGTGGGGGAATTTTTGTCTGTTTCACATTCATAGCTATATCCCCAGTGACTAGAGCAGTGCCTGATGCAAAGCAGGGACTCGATACATTTTCACTGAACGAATGAATGATCGGTGTGAACAGCCTTTTCCTGCCTTCCCTCAATCCACATAGCACCACCATAGAAACTAAGTAACTCTTTGATGTAAAATAATAAATATTCCTGATGGATGGTGGTAATGGGTTTAAGGAGAAAAACTGCCTTACTGCCTTTGGGTGAGGAAAAAAAGAAATATTCTTAATACCTGGGTTATGAGGCTGTATTAAAAAATAATTTCCTCTGGATGCTTGGTTTCATTTGGACCCGTCATACCAAATACAGTAAATGAATTATGCTAAAAAAATAAGTTCCAAACCAAATAAATGTACATATACCTGCAGGCGTTCCAATTGGATTTTTTAAAACTCAAAAAGTAATTATGCCATTATCTATTACTGAACCTAGTGAGCTGTGAAGAGATAGTGGAATTCATGTCTACTATTACTGAGTCATTTTTTTCTTGCTAAGAACTAATATGTCAGAAACGTAGCCAAGAATAAAAAAACATTAGGAATATTAGGAATATTGAGATTAATAACTAATATGGCCATACAGCAGAAATAGGGAAACAGATATATTGATAATAAGTAAAAATCTGTACCAATTGTCACTTTTGTGTTCAACTGTCACTTTCTAATCCTAAAAATTACCCTAACATATATTAATACACTTATGAATTACATTTTGTTTGAACATGTTAAACATGTGTGCAGGCTATTGGGATTGATGTAACATGATGTTAAAAGGAAATAATAACTTTTTACCAGACTTGAAATACTGATTGTTTTTTAAGGTTTCTGGTCATAGCAAAATATGTAAAAAATGCATGAATTTGTCAGGGCTAAACCAATTCCATGCACCTCATTTTTCATATTTCTATAAAGTTCCCCCTTTATGGATTTTAAGAGTAGGAAGAAGATTCTTGCATTCCTCTCGTATTTAGGGGTAATAACAAAATATCAGTTCCCATTTACTGACCATTACTCTGTGCAAGGAGCTCTGCTAAGAGCTTCATTAAACCTCCCCCCAACTCTATAGGATAAGCACCAGAATATGTCCATTTTCCATATAACCTATCTGAGGCTTAAAGAGGTCAAGTAACTTGCCTAAATGGTGAAACTAGTATTAGAGGGGTCAGAATCCAAATCTAAGCCATCAAACCCGAGGATCTCTTGTTTTAACTTCTGTACTATCACTGTTAAAAGAAAATCTTATCAAGCAATGAGCGAACAGAAAGGAGAAGGCCTGCCAAGCAGCCCTAGGCCTGCTGGAATTGTACCACCCCATTCGGAACAAAGCTTCTGCATGCTTGTTCTACATGTTTGAAACCAGTTTTCTCCACATCTGTAAAACCTAAAGGTGACCGATGGCAAAAATCGATTTGTGGTAACCAGTCTGCCCTCAGAATGTTGTCTTCTTCGCTGTGCTTTATTTATTTATTTTTTTGCCCTGTATCTAGATTTTTGATTCTTGCTCAAGAGACTGACATTTGAGTGACACCTGGGCGAACAAAAATTCAGCTTTGTTTCAGACTCCTTTTGCTTTCTTTTTCAAGAGCAGCTATGAAAACTAGGAGTCAGTTACATACGGGCACACAAAACTTAATGAAATATCTGAATAATTCTCAGTCACATGCCTAGCACTCAGGTACATAGAAATATTCTGACATTAATTCCTGTCCAGTTTCACTCCAATCTACCTTTTCCAACTCTCTTTGTCTTTGAATTCCAAATCAGCATTTTAGTCATGCCACACTAGGGGTTTCTCTTTACCAACACAGTTTTTTCTTAACTGCTTCAGTATCTTTGCTCGAGCTGTGGCCCCTTCCGAGGGTACCCCCTCCTTACCACTTATCCTAGGCTGTATAACTTTTAGCCCAAGCTCGCTTCCTAATTCTTCTATGATGAATTCTTCTGGCCATCCTCATTCAGAGGGATCCTTCCTTTTTCTGTACCTTGTGGTGGGTACTGATATACCATATATGGAGGGTTTTGAGTTGTATAAAAGGTAGGTATTAAAATCTCCTCCACTAGAGGGGAAAATAAAATAATATGATCATCAAGGTGTTCTAATGGAGATCACTGATCATGAACCACATTTTAAACAATTCAAAATCATCCTTATACATCAATCAATATACGCTACAGGGGCTCAGAGAAAAAAGTGGGAGTACTTTGGGAGTACTTCATTAACCAAAATTTAATCCCTCGATGGCTGTGCTCTTCTAGTTAACACCAGTGAAACCAAAAATAAGTTACACAGTTAGATTAGAGTTTTCCCAAATTACATCATCTTTGTAGAAAGTCACAATGCATAGCATATGAAAGGTCTCTGAGATCTTTTTCAGTAAAAAAAGAAACCTGCTTAACTTTTTAAACTCATTGTTTCCAAGTTGGATGCTACTATGGAACACCTCCTTCACAGAAAACTTATTAATAATGCATGGAACAGAATTTGGGGAAAACTATTTCAACATAATATACGTGACCATAATATAGTCCCGAGGAAAAGATTCTGAGAGAACAAGGAGCCAAATAAGATTTCTATTCTGGTTATAAACTTCCTGTGTAAATATGGAAGCTGAAGGGTGAGCTCACTGGTTTTGACAGCCTGGGGATGAGGGAAGATTCTATCAGGCTAAAATAATGACTGTGCTTCCCTAATCATAACTTACGTTAAGTTTTAATATGGCTTTGAAGTTGGAATAAAACTCCTGGAAAAGTTTCTATTCTCAATGAGTATCTGGCCACCAAGAAGGCTGACCAATGGGAATCTCTCATAGAAGACCCAGCCCACCTCGTAAACAGTTTCTTCATCTAAACCGTTGCCAACTGTGAAATAAATATACAGTGGTTTGAATCTGTTTTAAGTGACATGATCAAGTATTTGGGGGCTTGCAAAGCTGGGGGATAGATCTGAACATACAAGACCTCAGCTAAAGAACCACCCACAGCAGGGATTCTTGTGCAGAAGTTAGGTGTTCCTTCCCCTCATTTTACCTGCTCGGCTATACCACTGGGTGCTATAGATTTGTTTGCAGTGTGTTGAAGCTCAGCAATTGTCTTAATCGGTTTTGTGCTACTACAACAGAATACCACAAACTGGGTAATTTATAAAGAACAGAAATTTATTACTCACAGTTCTGGAGATTGGGAGGCTCAAGATCAAGGTGCCCGCCGGTGTAATTGTCTGGTGAGGGCTGCACCCTACAGTGGGGGAGAATGCTGCCTCCTTCCCTGGTAGAAGGCAGAAGGGCAAGCCAACTGAATACTGCATGAAGTCTCTTTTCTAAAGCCTTTATCTCATTCATGAGCGAGGATCCTTCATGGCCTAATCACCTCTTAAAGGCTCTACTTCTTAATGTTGTCACATTGGCAACACTGAATTTTGGTGGGGACAAGTTCAAATCATAGCAGTAATTAATTGTTAGCTGCAGAAATTTGCACAGAAGGAATAGCCTGTAGAATTTGCCCAGAACAGCACAGAATTTGGGAATACAAATTTTGAGTTAGCTTAACCAAGGATAAAATTCCAGCTCTGCTTTTTACTACTTTGTGAACTCAGACCAATCCATTTCACCTCTAAGTAGCTTCAGCTTTTCAAAGGTTATTGTAAAGTTTAACTGAGATAGTATATGTAACAGCTTAATAAATATTAGTACAATTTCAATTGATGCCTCTATTACTTCCAGGACTACTGTTTCTTTAAATTGCTGTGCTAAAGGGAATCATTTATTAAACCCAGCAATTATTGCTAATCTGCTAGGGGCCAAGGCTGCGTTAAATTTGAGAAATACAGCAATGAACAAGATAGAGTGACTATATCCTTAAGAGCTCAGGGTCTTGTGAAAAAGGCAGATAAGTAAACCTAAAATTCAAATATACTCTGATAAATACTTTAAGCAAGATATGCTCAGCGTATTAAAGGAACACAGAGCAAGACAACTCAGCAGAGGGGGATCAGAGCAATGCTCCAAGGGAAGGAGTGCATGAGCTGCATCTTCAGGGTAAGTAGGAATTAGCCAGTTGTGCAAAGCTAGAGATTGGTGAGTGGAGGAGAGGGAAAGAGAAATTCAGGCTGGCCAAAAGAGCTCAAAGCATTTGTGGAATCTCAAGTCATTATAAAAAATGTGTCATCTGGAAAACCTATTGGGGGAAATGTTCTCATAAGAAAATAAAGTTGAGCCTCATGTATCCTTCTAAGCAGTTTATCCTTTATCATGTTGGCAGAGGGGAATGCCGTACTGGATGGTTCTAATCCAAAGGATGATGATTTGATTTCGACAGATGAACGGGGTCAGTGATGGGAAGGGAGACCTAGCGGCCAGCTTCTGAAATAGTGAGGTCAGAAATCCTCAATGTATCATCTATCGTCCACTAACAGTTTACCAGCTCTGGGTCAAGTGATCAAGTGATGGAGAGTGTAGATTCACTCTCATTGTCACTCATTTTTGTATAGGATGGAAGGCAAGTACTAGGATAGCAGTGAATTCAGGTGGAGAAATTAACAGTATCTATCTTTTTTCTTTGTTATTGGTTCACGAGAAGAGAATAAAATCTTCCTATTCCCCCTAAAGCAGCATCAATTTGGGGTGTTGACCATCTAGTCTCTCCTATTCCTAGAGAAGAAAAATGAGAGCTTTTTCTATCTTTTATTTCCTTTTGTTTTTGAAGCCTAAGCTTCAGAAGGGAAAGAAAGATTGGGACTATTTTGAAGACAGAGGACTTCTGGTTTATGAAAAGCAGCCAGAAACCAAGGAACTTGTGAGTTATTTCCAGGGCAGCCAGACCAGGTAAAACAGGTGCCTAAGCACTGAGAAACAATCCCTGCAACTTTGGGATCCCCAACAAAAGACTTGGCACAGGGTAATGGCTGAACTTCCCAGTTTCTAATAGACCCATGGGAGGTGGAATGTAAGAATCTCAGGGCTTACTGCTGCAGACTAATGAACTAAACTCCCTCCCAAGTCTCAGGGTTCTTAAGGAAGAGCCCCCACCCATCAAAGATGACATTGCATTTCTCATCAATTCCAGGTGGAGAGGGAGGGGTTGAAAGGAGAAGGAGAAGTCAACTTTAATTTGCATGATAAATGAGTTAAGGGTTACCAAAATGTGGTATTTGTTAACGAAAATTAGCAGTTTAATAGATTCTAGCTATGCGAGACTCTAGTATTAAGTTGGGCTGCCACACCACCCCTGATTATGTTGCAAAGGACACGGGGCACATGTTGCTTATAGTTGAAATTTTCAGGCAGGACATCTTATTTGCAATCCATTATTAGAGCTGACTTATTTGATTGTGATTTTCAGCTGCTGTTGTTCTTTCTTTTTAATTATAAATTCTGTTAGATTAATCATTATTGATTTAGTTTGTGGTGGGTTGATTAGTTACACCTAAATTCCATAGGTCACATCCTTACATTAGCAATGTTTCTTGCCTGTAGTTCTTTAATACCCACACTTAAAGCAAATATATTTTCAAAGATGAATCATTCATGCTTCTATTGCTAAAGCAGTTGTGCTACAATGGGGATGTGGCACTCATGCATTTGTGACACTTTTGTGACAAATAGCTTGCCATGGACTATAACAGTGAGCACATATTTTAAAATTATGGGACGTCGTATTGCTGTAAAAGCTTATACTCAAAGGATATTACATTTGTGAGTAAGCCCTCACTTTTTTTAAACAAGTAAATGGAGCCCAATTCATGATTGCCACCTGAAAAACTGTATTGTCCGTGTTTCTCTGGTCCTATTGAACTAATTGTTCATCAACAAGTTTATGGTTTATTGAAAAGTATCCTTGGTGGGGGTGGGGAAGTTGGTTCTCGATATCCTTTGCTCTTTCAGAAAATGGATTGTGATCTGAAAAGTTTGAGAACCACTAGTCTAAATACAAAATGAGGAGAGCTTAAAGAGAAGTAGGAACTTCTGGAAGAGGTGGTACATTTCATCATCACCCAGGGCTTATAAGCTGTCAGCAATTATATTAACCTTGCAGGTTAACCTGCAGCCTAGGCAGAAATGGAGACTTGCATGCGCACCTCACTATCACTCATTTAGCTTCCCAATCTTTTTCCTATCTGGATTTAATAGACAAAAGCCTCTCCAGTTTGCACTCTGCTTCCCAATATACACTCACCAGGATTGCAACCAGTATTCTAGATAATGTCCCTTTTAATTTCTTTCAAAAATCTAAACAATTCAAGGGCCAATAGTAATAATTTATAGGTCAGAAATAGCAGAAACCAAAATATCATGCTCTAGATATGGTAGATATTAAGTATGTTATTATGTGCCTAGAAAATTTGATCTGGGAAGATAGATACCAAATTATTAACAGTGGGTAATTCTGGCAGGGAGATTATTGGAAACTTTCATTTTCTATACTATGTATTTTTAATAATATTTAATTTTTAAAATAAAAAGCATGTATTGCTTTATGATCAGGGGATATTGAACTGTGTTTCTTTTTGATTTTGTTTTAAGACACAGGTATAATATTAACCTTCCTCTCACAATTGAAAAATCAAAAGAAAAGAGATGGGACAAGATTCTGTGCTTTGTAGACTATATTCACTCACAAACCACCTTAATATGTCTAATATCTCTACTACAATTTGTACTGTTGTTTACTTAATACTTTAGCTTTATCCCAAGCAATAAAATCTGGAAAATCACGTGTTTGATATGCTAGCTATAGTGAAACAAAAGCCTGTTCTCCCAGGCACCCCTGTAATCATTTTGCACACTCTCATACGGGAGCCACATTTTGGAAACCTTGGATTTCCTAGGTTTGATCCCTAAGATTTCTTTTAATACCAAGATTCTACAAGTCCAGGAAAGAAAACACTGGCTGCCTTGGTGCTTTCTATTGCACTAAAATATTCTACTTTTCTATGTTCTTCAGGTAGCATTTAATTATTCAGCGACTGTGCAATTTCCTAGGCTATTTTCTTGATTAATGAATATTGTACAGCATAGGGGCAACATATTTTTTTGTCAAGGGTCAGGTGGTAAATATTTTAGGCTTTGGGGTCCACATGTTTTCTCTGTCTCTCCTTCTCCTCCTTTTCCTCCTCGTCCTCTTTCTCTTCCTCTTCATCAGTCTTCTCCTTCTTCATTGTCATCTTCACTGTCACTGTGGCCACCGCTGCCACTTCCTCTTCCTCCCCCACTTCCTCCTGCTCCTTCCAATGCTTTATAAAGGTAAAAACCATTCTTTGCTCCTAAGCTGAGTAAAAAGAGGCTTTGGGCTGGGTTTGTCTCCTGAACCAGAGTTGCTGACCCTGGGACAGTGCAATGACTTGTCCAGCAGAACTTGGTAAAAACATAGTACTTTGTGCATAGTGGGCAAACAATAGATACTTGTTGGCTTGATTTGGAGAGAAATTGGTCTTCTATTTTTTTCCATTTGTTGACAGCTTGATGAGAGTTTTGGTGGCAGAGAATGGCTGACATTTCAATGACTCAGTTTCCCATGAATTTTAATTTTCCAGGTCATGTCTGTTCCCCTCCCACTCCCAAGATGAGATTCCTCAAAAATCTTTGTGGTTTATTGCCTTGCTCTGTGCTCAGAACTTCAGAATCCCTTCATGAAGCCCAGCGGTAAATGGAGGGAACACAGCTTTACAGAGGCCACAGTTGGCTTTTAAAATACATTTGAGTGTTAACAATTTCACATTCATTTCTGCTAATGATTGGGGAAGTGAAGCTTTCATTTTAGTCACCTTTCCTCTTCTAAAAGAGCGTCTGCATTTCACCTTTAAGGGAAGCTCTGGGCTTAGTGCTTCATCCTACATCAAAACTCACCCCTGGGATTCCTACCTTCAAACAAGTGAAACAAATGCATTCCCGCAGGGGGGCGTGCTGTCAAAGAGGAATGAACTTATCCAGATATTAGAACTATTCAGATAGGATTGCCTACTTAGAGGAAATCAGTGGCTGATAGAGAATACTTTCAGTGGGGGACCACTTAGCACTCCATCCCACATGCTTCCAATCTCTTTAGAGCCAGGGAAAAAAAGCCCCTCCACATTTACGTGAGCAGAGCAAGTGTGTAATAGATGATACAACTCAGCATGGGCTAAGATATTTTGATTGCCATTATTTTAACCTTCCTAAATTAATGGACACTTTCCCACAAATAAATCACATTTCTTATAGAAATTCCTGGAGCAAAGCCTTCCTTCTTTCTAAATCTTTCCAATTTTAACATTTACCTAAAAGAAAAGATGGATAATGATAGATACTTTGTGCAAAAAAAAAAAAAAAAAACAAAACAAAAAACAAAAACAAAAAAGCAGAAGAAGAAAAGAAAAAAAAGGAAAGAAAAAAGTAGTTCCATTAGCAACTTTAGTAAGAAATTGCTCCACATTGTTCCTCTGACAAGTAATTTTTCCCAGCATGTGTGCATCTTAAAAGTATTGCAAAACAATATCTTAAAATGAACTGATTAGTATGCATGCTCTGTGGTCACATTTAAGTTCTATTTATAAAATCTATTCTGTTCCAGGCTCAGACAAACAAAACTGAAATGCAGCTGTGTAACACATTGATAATTTTCATTAGTTCTAAAAGCCTCAATAGAATTTGCAATTTTATTCATTACATCTAAATAATCCTAGAAAACCCATTGTGAGGGTGACCTTTCACTGTTTCCCCCCTGGCCCTTGTGACTTGGCTGTGTATGTGTATGTGTGTGAATCCAAAAGGGCTGGGCAAGGGAAAGAGATTTTTGCAAGAGTGAAGAACACAGAACAAGAAATCAAGTCAGGCAAAGATGAAAAATGAGGCGTAAGGAATCAAAATCAGCCACGTCGATTCTGAAAGCCATTCTAACTAGGGGCATCCTGCCATCATTCCGCAGATGTGTACAAGCCCAGATTTCTGAAATCACTGTGTGATATTGTGGGCAAATGCGGTCTGTATTCTAATTCACTGGGAGGCAGTTCTCTCTTTTGATCTGAAGGGATGAGGATTTTCCCAGAGAGTGAGCCAAAGGACAGCCCCATGAGAAACAAATAGTGCTGTTTCTTTAAACTCAAACTTGTTCTTGAAAAGTAAAACAATGCCAACTATGGAGATGGCTTTCTTACTGGGAGCATGTTTTGTGTGTGGATCTTTAAAAAAAAGATCTAAAAACACACACTTCCCAGAATGCTGGCAGCCAGCCATAAAACCACAAAGAAGTCTTTAGAAAATTAAGATAACAAAAATAAAATAAGAGGCATAATATGAAAGGCAAAAAATAAAGACAAACACTTACAATTTAGCGGCTACTGAGATGACGCTCCAATGTTGACCAAGCAATTAAAATGATAAAACCTAGTGTGCAGAGAATGTGAGACACCTGTCTTAGATAAATATATATGTGTGGATACAAACACTCACACTCAAGAATTTATCTGATAATTGCCAATTTGGGACTAAAGATAATGACAGTTATGAATTACCCATTATGTACAAGTGCTACCTTGTCTATTCCATCTTCCTCCATACAGCTAGCCAGAGCCTTAGCAAGGATTATTTTATCTCACGTGTCTCTAAAGAAGTCATATTAAAAAAAAAAAAAAAGTGGTGGAGATGAGTGGTGGTAAGGTGGAATTCTGGGAAATATTAAGTTCAGCAACGTTAAGATGGCTTTCATACTGCGCATAAATTTTAATTTTAATATGAAAATGTCAGTTTTTAATCTCAGAGACTGAATGCAGCATAAGGCATTTCCTGTACTAATGAGACAAGAAAAGCCTTTTTTTTTTTCTTTTTCTGCAGAATATCCTATAGAATTAGTGCTATGAGGGGACATATTTTAGGAAATGCTGTTTTATTTGAATAATTGCTTGGCCAACCATTGTCAACTAACAGAAATTAAGGTTCAGATGGCGCAAAGAGCACTGTAGAACGATTCATTTCAAATGAGAAGGGAGAGGCTCACAGCATGGAGTTCTGTGCAGGCCAGCTAGACTCCTCTGAGAGATAGGGGTTTACAGGGGACTCAGAGAGACACAAGAAAGGAGAGACAAGCATGGGAAACATGCCTGTCATTGAAATGTTCAATTTGACCAATTTTAAGCCTTTGACACTACAATTCATGACAGAGATTTACCAACAAACCTGAAAGGTTCCAGAGGTTTACTTGTCAACTGTTAGGTAAACAAGCACCTTCTCATTATTACATGCTAAATTTACTTAAAAAACATGGCTATATAATCACATGAAATCCCACCTCATTTTAAAAGCACTATGCCAGTATATTAACAGTATTCTCAGGATACAGGCCCGGCTACACTGTTAAAAGATTTTTAGGCAATTGGATGATACTAAAGGAATCCTTTGCAAAGAGGCCTCTCATCAATAATTGAGAGTGTGGAAAGAATATTTAGCAAGGAATATGTGCATTCATGCTTTAGTGTGACAAGCTGGAGAACTTAGTCATCAAAAGCAAGTTTCCCTGACACACCTGCATATCAATGGCAGAGTAGAGAGAGTTTTAAACTACTTTGTCTCATGAACATTCATAGTCTTGGAAAGTTCATGCAGTGAGACCATTATTCTAAACATAGCTAGGGCAACTTATTTGTAAACTTTATAAAACAATAAACACAAGGAGTTGTTGGCACATTAACCTTATGGTAAGGGAGTTTGAGGACTTTACCAGAATCAATTATAGGCAACTACATAAATGTGGGCCTACATTTATGGGACAGGCTTCTGTAGCCATGCCTACTAACTGGGCTTGGTGGACCTCTTAGAGTTTGTTTCATAAAACTTTTTATACTTTTTATAAAAATTTGAATAATATATTTTAAATAAATTTTATCATATGCATAAAATTTGAATTAAATTAAAATTCCAACGAAAATTGTAAAGATTATCAGTTATTGCATCATCTTAAAACTTTAGGCTAAGGGGCTTACAAATTATGTTACCTTTGTTGGCAATGGTTGACTCCACATTGACCAGTAAAAAGAAAACACCGACTGTCCTTTGTCAACATTAGGTGAACCAGGCTGTCGCTTACAAGTATCAGAACTTTTGAATGATTAGTCCAACCATTGTGCTATTTTAGCATTTACTCTTATTGTAACTTTAAATCTGCTTTAATACTGTCAAGGAAGTATTCATTTTCTAGCAATGATAGTGCTCCTGGTTAAAAATAGTGACTTCAGAAAGAATTTAAGTTTGATAAATGCTATGAAGGCCAAACAACTACCACGATACACAATGCTATTAATTTAGGACAGGGCAAATTATTGGAGATGATGCTGAGGAAATAAAAAGCCACTCTAATCCAGCTACACTGAATTTGCAAAATTGTCTTGCATAATAGGGAATTAAAGTGGAAAAACAGTAGTGACATGGTCACAGAATGGACCCCTAAACTACAGGAATTACTGTTTGTTGTGAAGACAAAATTAATCTTGAATTATGTCAGTTTTGAATTATGAGACTTTTTCAGAATATACGTTTGGCATAAAATGAGACTGCCTTGAACCAACATTTCATTCCTCCTGAAAGACATTAACTATCAAGCCAGCTCAACAAGGATGTACTTGAGTGCTATTCTGTACAATGAGAAAAACATTAAGAACAGCTGACATCTATCGCTTATCATGTGCTTAGTGTATGTTGACTTTATCTGTCATATAATTCCTAACAACAATTCACTCATGTGTGCACTGGTGTTACGCATTTTTATAGTGAGTTATCTGAGGCTTAAAAGGTTGATATACTTGCCCAAGATCACAGAGTTTCAAACACAGGTTTTGTGAGTCAAGAACCCCCACTTTTAGCCACACACGATATTAAGGCAGAGTTAAAACAGGAGTACCTGAGAGTTTGTCTACATTGCCTTTGTTTCTTAAACTTGTCTTGATTTAATGAAACTTATTTCTGATGTATTTATAACACTAAGAAAAATTGTAAATTACTGTGCACAGTGTTATTTCTTTAATTCCGTAAGAGTAAGATAATAAAGATAATGAGGACTATTTCTTTGTAATTCCAAGTGTGTTATTTTTGTGGGTGGTTTTCAAAGTACATGGTATGCAATTAGAAATAATGTGGATGGTTCCTTGTTTCCCGGGTGTGTGCCATCTTTTGGGCATTTGCTGAGGGTGCTTGAAGTGTGTGCCACGGGAATTGATGTGGACAGATCATTTGCCTCTCAAGTTTGAGAGTCCTTAGGATTTTGGCAACAGCACCAGCCCTCAGATGACTTGTAATGGAGATCTGCAAGGAAGGACCTTTATTATATTTTAAATATAGCTTTTTGCTTCTGACAGTATTTCCTCCTTTTCTTGGACTTTTTCCCTAGACTTAAAATTGCCATAGTAATCAGGAAAGTGACTCTTGAAACTACAGCCTACTAGCTTCCTTTATTTATTCTCTTGCTATGACTTTCATCATAACTTTTCAGAAGGCACACAGAGAGAGCTATTCTCCCTGCCAAGGCATTTAAGCTCAGCACAAGCAGACATCCAGCAATGTAATTTCTGCCCAAGTATGACTGATGTATTGTTGAGGAAACATCAAATTCAGGTGAGTACTGGAAAAATTAAAGCCTCTCTCCCTGACCCATATTCTTGAAGTCAGATATATGCTAAACTTCCAGCCCTCGTATCCTCTGATATGTATATGTATATAGGTTGTACATGTGTTACGGAAAAAAACTTTTTTTTTTCCATATGTGCTGTTCAATAGCACTTTTGGCTTTCATGTTGTATGTTTTTTTTAACTGATTGATTTGTCCTTTTTTCTTGCCTTTCCCATACCTGTCCCTGACAAAGTAACCTGACATGCATCTTTCCATGTTTTTCTCTGGAGCTGAAGTTTTAGTAGCTGCATGTTTTACCAAAAAAAAAAAAAGAAAAAAAAGCATCATATTATACACACTTTTGCATCTTGCTTTACTTGCTCACAAGCTTTTGTTACTTATTATTAAACAGCTCTCACCTCAACTATTCTTGGGCTCCTTATCATAGATGTTCATTTCTTAGGTAAGTGATAAACTCTGATGGCAATATTCCATAAGCAGAGTTTATTCATGACATTCACCTAGCTATCTTTGACCACTCTCAACTAATACTGACTGAGCAGGTAGGAAAGAATGAATCAGATAATGGATCTGCTCTTAAAGCACATATAATCTAACAATTAATTCACTGAGCCATTCAGTCATTCAGTGCCTTACCATGTTCCTAGCACTTCTCTGCAGTATCTGCTTTTATAGACTATACATTCCAATAGTATTGCAGAAGAGCTGATCATAAACAAGTAACAAATCAGATAGTGCCAGAGAGTAACATATGCTCTTAAGAAAATAAAAACACAATAATGGTAGAGAGAGCCCAAGAGGTAGTCATAGGAGATAACATTTGAATTGAGAGATGAGTGATGAAAAGAATCGGCCATGCATAGGGCTAGACTTGAGGAAGAGCATTCAAGGGCCTGAGATTGGAATGAGCTGAGAGCAGAACTAACAGCAGCTGGATGAAAGGACCATAATAGAAAAGAGGAGAATCGTATGACGCTCTTGAGATGGGCAGGAGCCAGATCATGACAAGCTACCAAAGAAACAGCCCAGAAAACTGATGATTGTTAAAGTACGAGGATGGTTCAAAGCGCTGCGGTGAGGGAGAGAGGATGTGTGTGTTGTGTGTGTATGCATAATACCTGTCTTCATGGAGGAGGTAATAATTGAGATGGGCTTTGAAATACAGGTAGGATTAAGATGGAGGGACTACAGGAGTGGGAGTGGGTGAAAGGGCACAGCAGCTGGTAGGAATAGATGAGGGTGTTTAGGGCGGTTCTATGACTAGCAAGTGGTCCATTGGAACTGAGTGAGCAAGAACTGGGAAATATAAAATTGGAAAGGGCTCTGAAGGGGTTTGAATGCATTAATAGGAAAATCATTGAATAGTTACTCTGTGACTGTGGAAAGTTTTGAGACAGGGAAATGACAAAATCAGAATTGTGATTTCAAAGATTTCTCTGAAATTTGACTGTTGGGTTGGATTGAGTTAGTCAGACTGGAGGTGAAGAGGCTAGTTAGGAAGTTTTTAAAACAGGTAAGCAGAGTGGACATAGAACTTACTGAAGATACTACTGGAGAAAAAAAAGAGAGAGAGAGAGAATCTGGTTGAGAGAAATCTTAGACGTGGAATCTGCCCTCGATCCAACATAGAATTCCTTTCTGTCACGCTCATCGGATGGATAGAGTCTCTTGAATATACCTCTGGTGAAAGGGAAAATTTTACCTCCCAGGGAACCCAGTTCTATGGCTGCACAACACCAATTTTTAGGAAAGTTCTTTCTCACATTGCACTGGAATCTGCTTCCCTGTAACTTCCGTCCACTGAACCCAGCTTTGCCTTCTGCAGAAAAGCAGATGATGACGCTGTCTTCTCCTACAAGTCAACCTTTCGCATATTTGAAATCAGCTATCATTTTTACCTTTTGTCATTTCTGGGCTCCTCCCCCTCCAGTGTCTTCAGTGTATTTTACATGTAAACACAGAACGTGCACTGTGATAAATGTAGTTATGAACTGTATTTAATAAATAATTAACATTCACTGATTCTTTAGATGCTATTGACAAAGGGAAAATACTTTTTCTGAAGGCTTTTCTTCTCTTTTGGAAGAGAAATTTCTAAATCCTAGGCACTGATGATACAAATGGGGAACAAGAACAAGGGATTGCCCTGTTCAGTGCAACTTATTCTAGGCCAGGGGTCAGCAAACTATGGCCTATGAGCTAAGAAGAGCTTTTACATTTTTAAATGGTTGAAAAAAATCAAAAGAAGAATAATATTTCGAGATATATAAAAATTTTATGAAATTCTAATTTCAGTGTCCAAAAATAGTTTTACAGGAATGTGCTCATCCATTTATGTATTGTCCATGGCTCCTATCATGTTACAATGTTGTGGCAGAGACCACGTGGCCTGTAAAGCCTAAAATATCTACTCTCTGGCCACTTAGAGAAAAAGTTGGCCAATCTGAACTCTTAGGCCCCCATGTGCAGTCTGTGGACTGGTAGTGTCTACTTCACCTGATAGCTTATTAGAAATGTAGAACCTCAGGCTCCACCCAGACCTAGGGAATGAGAATCAGCATATTCTCTTCCATCTTTACCCCCAGGTGTCCACTAAGGTTCAAGAAGCAATGCTGGAGCAGTGCCTCTCAACTTTGGAGTGCCTAAGAATCACCCTGAGAATTTGTTAAAGCACCAATTCTAGGGTCCCAGCCCCAAGAAATACGTAGGGAGCCTGAGAGACTGCATTTCTCCTAAGTTCCCAGGAGACACTGAAGCTGCTCTTTTCTGAGCTCATTTTGAAAGATGCTAGGGGACTCTCTTCCACATTTAAAGCCTTCCTCCTTTGCAAGGTTTTCACTGACTATTCCAGACATAACAAATTCTTCCTCCCTTCAGTTTGAACATTCATACTACAAACTGAACTCCTTTTGCATGTATCTAATAGTATTTGGCATTCGTAGATACCTCAAGTGGAAAAAGCTCTGTCTTACTTACTAAGTTAATGGCCTTTTGCTATTCCCCCAAACATACCAAGCACATTCCTACCTCAGAGCTTACGCATTTTATCTCCCCTGCTTGGCATGCAGTTAGGTCAACCAGATCTCTCCTTAAAACTTCCCTATTTCATAATGCATCCTCTGACCACATTTTCTAAAATAACTTGCTAGCCCACTCCATCACTCTTCCCTCAACTTATTAATACTTCCTTTTTATTCATAAGACTTAAGAGCAGCACTTACGTTAAGTATTTATTCAATGTCTCTTTTCTCAAACTAGATTATAAGTTCTGTGATGGCAGAGATGTTGTTTTCATGCATTAAACATTGTTTTTTTGAGCATCTACTATGTACTGGGCATTATTCTAGCATTAAAGGACAAACGAGTGAACCTAGGAAAATATCTATAACCTACAAGGCATGCAGTGAACACCTGTGGAATCAATACATGCAAAGAATATGGATGAAACTTAACATGGCCACTGTAACAGCATGGTAAATGCACACTATTATCCAGTGAAAGCTAACATTCACTGAGTACTTATCATGTGGCAGGCACTGAAAGTCAATGTGATTTTTATTTTTATCTTAAGTTTAGGAAAACTGAGACCTCAAGAAAGGTAGTTATGCCATTTAAAGAAGGTTCAACATGTATATAAATCTGGTCAGTCTAACTCCAGAACCTGAAATGATGAAATGTGATGATAACCATCACATCGTCTCCGTCTTCAGATGGAACTTGTGGATAGATTGACAGGTCTGTGTGGCAACTGACCAGTACCACTAGATTTACTTATATAATTTTAAGTATCCATTCACTGTCTGTGTCATTCTACAAAAGATTGAAGGCAGTTCTAACAAAGACACACACCAAAAATATAAGACAAATGGAAACAGAAATAATTAGGTCTAGTTGAAATTTAACTAAGAACTAGTAAATAAGGTATTGTTCAGTTGCCACACGAACCTGCCAGTCTATCCACAAATTTCATTTTGAAGAGGGAATATATGTGATAGTTATCATTTCAAGTTCTGGAGCTAGACTGCCTAGATTCAGACACAGGTTAAACGATTTTTAGGAAGAAAAAACACGTATCTTAATGTCTTCCAGGTTCATCCATGTCATCATAAGTGGTAGAATCTCCTTTTTTAAGGGCATTGTGTCAAGTGAAATAAGGCAGGTACAGAAAGAAAAATTTTCCATGATCTCACTTATATGAAGAATCCAAGAAGAAAAAAAGGTCAAATACATGAAAGTGGAGAGCAGAACAGTGGTTACCAAGAGCAGGGAGGGGGAGGAGATGGGAACTATAGGTCAAAGGTACAAACATATAGTTATGTAGGATGAATACTTCCAGAGATCGAATGTACAGCTGGAGGACTACAGTTAACAATATTGTATTGCATACTGAAAATCTGCTAAGAAAGTAGATTTTATGGGCTCTTGCCACACACACACACACACACACACACACACACACACACACACACTAGTGGTAACTATGGAAGTTGATGGATATGTTAATTTGCTTATCTGCAGTAATAATTTCACTATACATATGTATAGACTTGTGTCACTTAATGATGGGAGCACATTCTGAGAAATGCCTTGTTAAGCAATTTCATGTTGTGTGAACATCATAGATCATACTTACTCAAACCTAAATGGTATGGCCTATTGCTCCTAGGCTACAAACCTGTACAGCATGTCACTGTACTAAATACTGTAGGCAGTTGTAATACAATGGTAAATATTTGTGTACCTAACCATATCTAAATATAGAAAAGGCACAATAAAAATATGGTATTATAATCTTATGGGATCACTATCAAATATGCCATTTGTCACTGATCAAAACATTCTTATGTGGCACGTGACTATATCAAAACATGTTGTGCACATTAAATATATACAATAAAAATAAATTTTAAGAAAGAAAAAGAAACACAGCTTTGGAAACCGTGGTTGCTATCACTGAGCTTTGTATTTAGCTCTGAACTTCACGGTATCTGATATGGGTTGAAATCTATGCCCCCTGCAAAGATATGTTGAACTTCTAACCCCCAGTAGCTCAGAATAGGATCTTATTTGGAAACAGGGTCTTTCACCCCCGCTCCAGTGTAATCAGTCAAGATGCGATCATAATGGAGTAGAGTGGGCTCCCAATCTAACTGTTGTCCTTATGAGCACACAGCTAAGACAGGACAAGGAAACACACAAGGAAAGCACCATGTAAAGATGGAAGAGATTGGAGTGACGTATCTGCAGGCCAAAGAAGGCAAGACCTGACGGCCACCACCGGAGGTGAGAGAAGCAAGGAAGGGTCTCTCCCAGATTTCAGAAAGAGCATGGC
The DNA here is from genome assembly GCA_963574885.1 of Lepilemur ruficaudatus. NCBI lineage: Eukaryota > Metazoa > Chordata > Mammalia > Primates > Lepilemuridae > Lepilemur > Lepilemur ruficaudatus. Next base: position 50,108 of record CAUYRT010034336.1, on the reverse strand, counting down.
CCTGCTGACACTTTGACTTTGGATCTCTAGTCCTCAGAACTGTAAGGCAAGGAATGTCTATGGTTGTAAGCCACTGAGCTTGTGATTCTTTGTTGCAGCATTCTTAGGAAGAGAAAAAAAAATGATTTTCTGGAAGAGCACACTACAAGAGGTAGACCTATTTTGGGGAGTAAAGTTTACACATTTGATATTTAGTGTATTCCTACCAAAAGAAAAAAGGATTTTCTGAGTAGGAAGAAGACAGACACTCTGTTAGGGTAATTCTCTAACAGACACATCAAGGCATATAAAGTTCCAGCCAGTGCTGGCATCATAAATGAGTGACCTGTGCAATCACACGGAGGCTGTGCTTGGAAGGGCTCTGAGCTTGGTCTAGTCTTCTGCTGTCACTGTTGTGAAATTCTTAATAATTTTTTAACAAGGGCTTTTGCATTTTCATTTCACACTGTGTCATGCAAATTATGTAACCAGTCGTGGCTCCAGTAATGAAGACAGTATGATATTAGTGCAGGAACTGACAAATAGACCAATAGAACAGCACATAGAACCTAAAGATATATGATAGACAGTATTTTAGATTAATGGGGAAATGATGGACCTTTCCATAATTGTTGCTGAGGCAGTTGGTTGTCCATATGGAAAAAGAGAAATAATTTGGAATCCAAATTTACACCACAGTAAAAAAAAAAAAAAAAATCAATTCCAGGAACAATGAAAGACCTAAACATGAAAGGTAAAAATATATAAATTTAGAAGACAATATTTGAGAGTCTCTTAATGTTCTTGTGAGTAGCAAAGATTACTTAAGATATAAAAAGCAGAAACCATACAGGAAAACTTTGATCAATTCATCTACATTAAAATTAAGTACTTCTGGTTCTAGTCCTCCTTCTCGTTTGCGGGGATGTCAGATTTTGACTAGTGCCAATGGGTGTCTGGGGCCTGTCCCTGGGCTGGCACCTCAAATGGACAGCACTTATCCCCAGGGCTGAGCTATTTAATTGGCCTTCCTCCTTACTTCTTTTCCTTTTTTTCAGAGCTCTTGCCTTGCATGCTTGAAAGCACTGGGGGCCAACTGAGGAGTGTTGCCAATGTCTGAGAGCTCACCTTCTGGTTCACTCAACAAGGTATCTGACTGTATGCAGGGGAGATAGATTTAACAAGTATACACTGAGGGTACTGGGAGTCAGATTTCTCAGTGTTGAAGAACAGAGTTATGAACATGGAGCAGGAAAGACTAGAATAAACCCTATAGTGTATGGTTAGCATTGGAGATTATAAGTGTAAACTCATGGTTTTTAACTTGTCCACCTAGATGTAGAAACATATAGACGTCTCTCTCTGTGTGTGCACGTGTGCATACACATATAGACTTATATTTCCTACCTGTGTTTGCTAAAAGGACCTAAAAGCAATGATACCTCAGTAGCAGTAAGTCTGCTTAATACCCAGATTTTTATTTTTAAATACCATTTTTAATTAGAAGAACTCTGACACTTTAGAGAAATGGCTATCTTGATAAGAAAAATATAAGATGAGCCCAAACAACTAGTTGAGCCAGAAAGTAAGAAAAAAACTCAAATAATGTCAAAAGTCACATGTAAAAAGCCATAGAAACCAATTTGAAGGGGCTTACATTGGCCATATCTTGGAAATTTTGAACATGATTTTCAAATCTGCACATATTTTAAATCATGATGGTAAGAGATTGTAAACCTTTGAGTAAAATAGGAATCCACAAGTCCATGCTGATATAAGTAAATAAATAGATTAATGAATTACTTAATTAAATGGAAAGGTGGGGAAAGCTCTACTTTCTGGTAGAATGCCAGCTAGCAAATCTAGATGGAATTAGAAAATCACCATTTGGCAAGCATCATAGTCATAAGTGAGTTAGGTAAGAATCATTAATGAGTGCTAAATCTGGTACATGAATGAACAACAGGATATATACATGAATCAAAGAGTCTCCACAAAAGATACTTATAAATTGCTTATCAATTTAAGAACTACATCCTAATTAATTCTAGAGTGGAGGGTACTACCATTCACCATCCTAACCAAGTGATAGAAGTTACCAACACCAGTAATAAGACAAATCAATTTTGTTTGCTTCCTGGTATGACGCACTGAGAACATGACTTCTGTGCCATTCCTATCAAAAAGCATGAACCACAAGAAAACACCAGATGACAAATTAAGGTACATTCTACAAAGTAAGTGGCCTGTACTCTTTAGAAATGTCAAGGTATGGCATCTTGGGGGGCAAAGGCAGGAGTATTGCTTGAGGAGAGGAGTTCAAGACCAGCCTGGGCAACATAGAGAGACCTCGTCTCTACAAAAAAAAAATTAATAATAATAATAATTAGCTAGGTGTGGTGGCCTGTGCCTGTAGTCCCAGCTACTTGGGAGGCTAAGGCAGGAGGATTGGTTGAGCCCAGGAGTTTGAGGTTGTAAAGAGCTATAATGGCACCACTGCACTCTAGCCTGGGTGACAGAGTGAGACCCTGTCTCTAAAAAAAAAAAAAAAAAAAGTACTAAGAGAAAGACAGAGGAATTAATCTAGATTGAAAAAGAGCAATGAGACATGACAACTAAATGTGGACTGGATCCTAGGTCCATAAAGGACATTATTGGGACAAGTGACAGAATTTGACTAATTGTCTTTTCCCTCTGGAATAGCTCTAGGAATTTGACCATTTGGTGTTTCTCTTTTAGATTGGGTCCTGGACTGAAGAAGACACGGAGCAGATCCCCAGCCCAGCCATGGTGCACATGCAACAGGAGGAAAAATAAACTTCTGTTAGTATAAAAGATTTTTGTTGTTGTTATTTAATTACGTATCCAGCGTATCCTGACTTATCTATGTATACACTCTACAACCCAACAGTTCTATTACCAAACATGTATCCTAGAGAAACCATTGCAAGTGTAAACCAGAATATATTTTTTAAAAATATTTATAGTAGCATTGTTTGTAAAATGAAAGAGAAAAAAATAGCCAAATCTTCATCAAGAGTAAGTAAAATCAGTAAATAAATTGTGCTGTAGTCACACGACTGGATAAATGACCTACACACACGAACATCCACAAGTCACAAAGACACAATATTGAGTGAAAGAATTAAGCAGCAGAAGAAAATACAGTGGTCCCCCCTCATCTACGGGGAATATGCGCCAAGACTCCCAGCGGATGCTTAAAATCACAGATAGCAGTGAACCCGATTTCTGTCAATCAGAACACGTGTCAGTTTGCATCTTCCGCCCACAAATTTCATGCCTTTTCCATCTTAACTGAGCACTTATCACGCACTGCAGCCGGAACTTTTGCAGTTTGAGGTATGGCAGCGTAACTAGCACAAATTTCTTTCTCCTTCACAATTTCATGGATAGGAGATTTGTTCTTACGGTAGATTTTAGCAACTTCAGCATACAACTTTTCTTTCCTTATATAATTCTAGAACTTTCACCTTTTCACTTAAAGGAAGCACTTTAAGGCTTTTCTTTGGCATATCTGAATTGCCAGCATCACCACTCTCATTCTTTGAGGCCATTCTTCAGTTAAAATAAGGGTTGCTTGAACCCAAGCACTGTCATAACATGGCAGTCAACCTGATAACCAACAGGGCAACAAGGCTACTAAGCGACTAACCAGTGGGAAGTGTCTACAGAGTGGAGATGCTGGACAAAGGGGTGATTCATGTCCCAGGCAGGATGAAGCAGGATCGCACGAGATTTCATCATGCTACTCAAAAAAGTGTGAAATTGAAAACTTACTAATTGTTTATTTCTGGAATTTTGCATTTAGTATTTTCAGACCACAGATGACCTTAGGTAACTGAAACCATAGAAAGTAAAACCAAGGATAAGTGTGGACTACTGTAAACTGCATGGTCCCATATATATTTTTAAAAGCGGGTAAAACTAAACAACATTGTTTAGGAAAGTACACAGAGAAATAGCTGGGCATGATGGTTCATGCCTATAATCCTAGCACTTTGGGAAGTCAAGGTGGGGGGAATCCCTTGAAGCCAAGAGTTCGAGACCAGCCTGAGCAAGAGCAAGACCCTGTCTCTACAAAAAATAGAAATATTAGCCAGGAATGGTAGTGTGCACCTGTAGTCCCAACTACTTGGGAGGCTGAGGCAGGAGGTCACTTGAGCCCAGGAGTTTGAGGTTGTAGTGACCTATGATCACGCCCCTGCACTCTAGCCAGGGCAACAGAGCAAGATCCTATCTCCTAAAAATAGTAATAATTATTAACATAAAACTCATGATAGTAGTTATTAGGGGGAGACAGGTGAAGAAAGAGGTGAGTTCAAGAAGGAGAACATAAAGATGTCTCAGATGTGATAATGTCCGATTTCTTAGCCTTGCAGTGGGTACAAAATGATCATTTTATTTTGTCCTTTAAATAAGACACATACATTTCATCCAACATTTTATGTATACTATATCTTATAATGAAAAAAATGGGAGAAAAGCACACCATGGTGAGAGTGTGTAAATTTGCCAAGAGATCTAAACCCCATTAATTCCTTCATCTTATTTTTAAAAAATTTATCTTCAATGCAATGAGTTCATTTTTTGTCAATCTAGATATAAGGTCCCTTGGAATTTTTCACAGAATTTTCACTGGATAGTGTAAATTTCAAGCAATTCAAATTATTTCTGGTGATTTCTATATTTCCAGGGAAAATTTGGGGTGTGTGTGTGTGTGTGTATTTACTATTGTTTTTACTTAAAGTTCATATTTTTAAAAAAATCCTTTCTGTTTTAAATAGTACAGCCAGCTTAAAAGGAATGGTAGCAATTCACGTAGTAGATGATATTGCTGTATTCATTGACCAGAGCCAGCTCATAATTCAGGGAGGATGTGCACAGATAGAAACCACTTCAGAAGCCCGCAGAAAAAAATCACATGCAACTCACATACCCTTTTCCCTAAAATCCATGGGACACTGGCTGCAGCAAATGCAAAAATAATACAAGTAAGAAAAGGTATAAAGCCTTCATAATATGTGGATAGATTTTGTTGAAGGGATTGTCTGTGGATAGATTTTGTTGAAGGGATTGTCTCAGGCTAAATGAATAATATTTTCTTATCTCCAGATGGACTTGATTATTTTGAAAATCACAAACCAAAACACAAGATAGTTGATTGAAAGATAAGCTGTTGAAGCTGACCAGAAGACAAATGCATTTGTTTTCTACCTCAGAGATCATGACCGAGTCCTGTTGCCTAAGAGGAACCAAGAGAGCAAACTCTTCAGAGGGGTTTTTAAAGTTAGAGTCACATCAGGTTCGTCCACAGCCTCGGAGAATAATGCAGTTATAGGAAGCATTACAGCAGCAAGATAGATGATAAAATAGGGGAAACCTGCTCAGCACAATAGGACAGAATGTAAATAACCCTGTTACCAAACAACCAGAAAAGGGCTAGTAATATTTGCCAAGAATGAATGTCTTAAGATCTCTGGTCAAGCACATGCTTAATGAGAGCTGGTCAGGTCAACGTCTTGGTTGGTGCTTGATTAGACTGTAATTCAGATAATAAATAGCAATTCTGACTTAGAAAGGAAATTCTGCCAACAATTGAAAGGGTTAGAAAGTGGTCCTAGAATGACTGATCAAGTCATCCATTTATCCATCTGTCTGCCCATCCATACCTCCACCTATCCAAACACTCATTCATTCATTCATTCAAGTATTCACTTATTAAATATTATCTGAACATAGATATGGGACAAACCCTGCAGTAGACTGTGGGGATTTAAAAAAATGAGTGATGAGTGATGAGTGGAGACACCTCCTGTCTTCAAAGAGTTCATACATCAGCACAGCATTTTTCAACCTCAGCACTTTGACATTATGGCATGGATAATTCTTAGTCGCGGCTGGGGGCTGTCCCCATTGGGGGATGTTTAGCAGCATCTCTGGCCTCTACTCACTAGATTATAGTAGTACCCCCTTTTCTTCCAACGCACACAGCTGTAACAACCAAAAATATCTCTAGATATTTTTGGAGATATTTGTCATATATCCCTGGGTGTGAGGCAGGGGGATTGCTTCTGGTTGAGAACCACTGGTTTAGCGAAAGACGCTAATGTGTTCACAAATATTTGCAATATAGTCTAAAAAGTCCCATGATTAAAAAACATTAAATGAATCATGATAGCACAGTGAAGGGGGTGCCAAAGAGATGGGGGACTCAGAAATACTTCTGCCTGCGGGAGTTTAGTGAGGGTACACAGGGGGCACCCTGAGCTAGGTGTTAGATAAAGAACAGGCTTTATCAGTTTTAGGAAACGACACAGCTCTGCAGATAGTAAAAATACAAAGATTGCTTTCTTTTTTTCCACGTTAGCACATTTCTAGTTTCTTTAAATGTGATTATAAAAAAATCAATTATACATAAATATTGCCCAGAATGCAGCAAGTTATGTGTAGTGAATGCTTAGAATTTTATGTTGCCTTGGCCTCCTCTTTAATATAAGTCGGACTTTCACATACCAGAAGCAGAGTTCAATCACCCTTGACACAGTTTCCGGTTACACCCTCCCCGCCCCCCACACTGCCCCCAAGTTCCTCAATGGGATCGATCCCAATATCTGCCTTTGCCACCTCCTCGCTGGTGAGCATTTGCCTATGGGACAGCTAGAAGCAGGCTGTTTGGCCCTGCTGACCCTCAAACCCTGAGCAGACTGTGCAGATAAGCCACAGTGGCCACCTCTCAGTCCCACCGTGACCTCCTGCTTGCTTTAAAGTCACCAATTAAAACTCTCCGAGGAAAACCTCTTTGGAAAACACCCTAGACCCAATAAAGGTGTTGGCCCATGGGTACCCTTCTCTCTCTCTCTCTCCCCTCCATCTGCACTCCCCGACCTCTGTTGTGTGGCCTCCAGGTGTGCCGTGTACACCCCAGGACCTGTAAGTAACAAAATCTTTATTTCCATCTTGTGTTTCTCCTAATCTTAAAGATCCCAAATTAAAAGTGTCATTGGGATATTGTCAGCTGGGAAATGACAACCACTCATTCGTTTATTGAGCAAACATTACTGAGCCCTCTTCATGTGCTCAGTGGTTCCAGGGTTCTGAGGATTGTGAGATGAAAAGGATACAATCCCTGCACTGCAGGATATGACAGTGTAATGGAAAACAGTTTAGCCAAACAATATTTTCCAATTCTTTATAAGCTTTCTGGCTAACTAGTATAAAATTCTAGAAAGACACTGCTTAATCCTTTCAGTAACTTACCTGCTATCTGACTTTGGAGCTCCCAGTCTATAAATGAGGCAGATATGTAAACAAACAGTTACAAAATTTAGTATCAAGTTCTTTGACAGTAGTATGGAAGAACTGTCCGGACTCTGAGGAAAAGATAGCCTCTTTGTCTGGAGACCTGGAAGGCTTTTCTAAGTGCCTGATATTTGACATGGCCTTAAAGGACAAGTAAAAGTTCATTATTTGGAGAAGGGGCGACCAGTAGATGGAACAGCAAATGAGAAGGTATAAAATAACTTAGAATGCTCAGGAAATGGTGAGAATGCACTATGTCCAGACTATTACGGTTATTATTATGACTAGTACTCTAACACTCTCTTAATAGGTGGGAGCAGGTAGCTCAGTTTAATAGACATTACTTGGTAAGTAACAATACTGGTGAAGTGCGGCCACCTCCCTCCTAACACACACAGCACAGAGGGTCATCCATGCTGTCTTTCTCTTGGACACACACACACTTCCAGTAGATAAAGAAATGCTACTAAAAATTTCCTTCTCTTGAATATGCTGGTTGACTATGTTAGGTCTTCCCGCTTACAATGGAGATGTTTAGTCAGTGCCCCTAGCACTGGATAAGCTCCAGTTTTGGATCACATTTTGAAAGGCACAGGGACTACAGCCTATTCAGCCTGGCAAAAGACAGGCTTATTCAGACAGGCTGGTAGACCTTTGGATTTGATTCTCTTCTGCTACACTTTTACCCGGACCACAGAATATGCACCCTAAAAAAACAGTAGTGGGATCAAAGAGGGTGCACAATTCACTTTAGCAGAGTTAATGGCATGGGATTTGTGAAAACCTACTGATACTCACCATGCAAACAAATTCAAGAAGATGAATGACATCAGTTTGTCCACACAGTGCTGTGTGCAACACACTCATCTTTATCAAAGTTGCCTGCCTCTTATTGTACTGTCACAGGAACAATTGGATCCCACAACGTATGTACAGAGAGGACTAATTAACAGCCATTCAGTACACCACGCTGCATGTCACACAAGCAGAGAAAGCCTCCCAGGGCACACGTTCGCAATCAGAAGCCGGGGGCGGCTGGGCATTGAGGCGGGTCTCAACTTCTCTCCCTTCATGCTTCTCTCCGCCCAAGCACTGCTGGAGGCTCTCAGCCTCCAGAGGTTTGCAGAACTGATATCTTTGGAATCCCACAAGTGTTTGCCTGTTAAGAAAACTGAAGGACAAGAAAGCAACCAGAGCTGGCCTTTTAAAATGCATAACTCTGCGTAGGCTGTGCTGAGCGAGGAGAAAGGGGTGGAGCTGCCATTGAAGGCCAAGGATTCAAGGTTACAGTCACTCTTGACCGTGCTGACTCTATTAGAGGAAAGGACACAGTTCTGTGATGTGAAGAAACATCCACAGGGTATGGATTGGACTAGCCCTTGTTCCACGAGCCCAACTAAGAATTGCAGGAGGAGCACAATCTTATGTTTATTCATCACTGGCAGATGCTAATACATTTCTGGATCGACATTTGGCAGAAATATGAATAAACACAGAGAATTCACAATCAGATATCAGAGCTAGAAGCTGAATACTACTGATGGATTGATTATGTTTTTGAGCTATTTAGATAATTGGACATACTAAGTACAGAGCTTTCTGCAATGATAATGGACCTGTCCCGTTGTGGTCTATTTAACAAACACTTGGACTATTTTTTTAAAGCTTGTTTACATTCCCGTACATCCTGGCTTTATTGATATTCTGTCCTTTGAATTACAGTGTCACCCTAGCAACGCTCTAGAGAAAGTTGAGGAGGCCATTATAATTGTTAACCCACCTTTTCAAAGTGAATGAAAGCAAACCCCTTCCAAGATGAATCAGGAGCTGATTTTTCTTATCAAAATACCCCCAGATATGCACCCCAATTTGGTGGTTAGCCAAAGATGGGGGTGGCAGGGAGAGAGATGTCTGTATCTCCTGTTTCTAAACAAATGTGTCTTTCTGTATAAATTTTTCACTGCAGATCATTCTGCCTGACACGCTGGTCCCCAGATCTTTCTATGCTTCGCTTCCTGTCATTCAGGTCTCAGCTTCAATGTCCCTTCTCAGAAAGTCATCACTCTTATCTCAAGTAGATTCCCTGTGAAGATGCCTTATTTGAATCACTTCATAGCACTTACTATTTGAATTGTTATTTCTTTATTGTTCATTTCCCTCATTATTATGTAAACTCTGTGAGGGCAGAAGAGATCATGGCCATCTTCCTCAACATTATGTCCCCAGAGCCTATGACTGTGCCTGTTTGGTACATAATAACTATGCTTAGAATACAGGCACTTTCAGGACTCCAGACTCTTAAACAGAAACAATCTTTTGCTTCAGAACATGCTGCTACAGCTGGGCCCAGGTTCAGTGGGTGATTTTCACTCTATTAATATTTGCCACATGGCATCTGGTGCTTTAAGCAGTGGGCTTGTGCTGGGCCACATTATTAAGCAGTCTATTTCTTTATAGAAATGAGTGCCTGGCCCTGAACAGATTTTTATTGTCCTCATCTAAAAATTTTAAAGAATTCTCTAGCACATCTAACTTTCTAAGAACATCTCCCTGCTGACCACTTGAGTACATCTTGTCTAAGAATGAGTATTAGAACCAAGGTTCTTAAAGTGCAATGTAACCTGCAGATGATACTTATTTTCAGTTTTATTATTCTCACAGATTCTAAACTAAATAAAACATTCTTCTTTAAATATAATTCTGGTAAAACATGTCTTTTTCTTTTCCCTGAAATGGTACCCAGGTACCCCATGAATTGTAGTGAAAGTTACATGGGTTTTGTAGGAAGAATAGATAAAACGCCAGATTGGGGATTTATAAATAGTATTATTTACCTTAAAGTTATATAAAGCTTGATATCTCCAGTCTTTATATAAGTGAAAGATCTCATTTAATTGTCAGATAGTTCTAGGCAGTTTTCTCTCTTGGGATATTGGCATAACAGTGGAATTCAAATTCTGGATGACTTCCCTGTAATTCATAAACTGCTTTAGGAACTTGATAATGATTTGCAGTTTATATATTTGAGATTGTAAACAACAAGAATGGTGAGATTATTTAGTCTTGATTCCTTGATTTATTTATAACATTTTTTTGATCTTTAATCTCATGAAACTTTCAAGAGGCTCGTCCTCTGAAGTGGTAGCACCATTAGTGATTTCTTTATACAACAGGGGTAGAGAGGTTGGGCTCTCTGTATTAATTCCATTTTGAATTTGTGGCCCTTGGGCATTTTCAGAACTCAGTTTATTTTTCAATTTCACATACAAAAATAAAATAATGGGAGAAGGCAAAACACTGTCAGTGTTGTTTGAAGTAAGTTGACAAATTCCCTGAGCACTTATTTCTTTTGTTTTGTTGGTAAATAATCAATCTGTGAAAATTGTGTGAAGTTTTGGAGTTGCTGGGTGGCAATCTCTTAACCCCTGTGCTCCTTAGAACTTAGATTCGGTGCAACAGTTCAGGTCAATCTTTGTTACGGTGTTAAGAGGTGAGTTTCAGAATTTTGATTTCTTTCTTTTTTGTTCTCAGTAAAAGAAAAAAAAAAAGAAAAAAGAAAATCAAAAATTCCTATTGGTTATGGAAGACAACTTGGAAGCTGACCCTGCAGAAGTTATGGGACTTACAGGTTGCCTTGGAAATGAGAAATGTTAGCCTGGCCTCTCTTTAGTGGTGGATTCATAATTTGCATATGGGAAAGGATTTGAATATGGGAGAGTTGATTAGAAGTTGGAGGAGAAGATAGGTGGTAGTCACAAAAAATGTGGGAGTTTAAAAACAGAATCTGCAAGGCCGGCACGGTGGCTCACGCCTGTAATCCTAGTGCTCTGGGAGGCCGAGGCGGGAGGATTGCTCAAGGTCAGGGGTTCGAAACCAGCCTGAGCAAGAGCGAGACCCCGTCTCTACTAAAAAATAGAAAGAAATTAATTGGCCAACTAAAAATTAGCCAGGCATGGTGACGCATACCTGTAGCCCCAGCTACTTCGGAGGCTAAGGCAGGAGGATCGCTTGAGCCCAGGAGTTTGAGGTTGCTGTGAGCTAGGCTGACACCATAACACTCTAGCCCAGGCAACAAAGTGAGACACTGTCTCAAAAAAAAAAAAAAAGAAAAAAATAGAATCTACAAAGGGAATAGGCTGTTTTTACTAAGATTATATGTTCATCTGAAGTGGCTTGTTATAAGCTTATCTGGGGTGTGAATAGATGGACTCTGTGGGAAGAAGTCTGTCCTAAAACCTAGAGTATAGTCTTAGTGCAATTCTCAATTTCATCATGTGTAAAATGGGGGTAATAAATACATCCATCTCCCAACGTTGATTAGAGGATGAAAAGATGTAATATGCACAAAATCCTTAATACAGTGCCTGACACAGTTAAGAACCCACTATTGCAGATTATAATCACTATGTTATGAAAGCCCCATCTGCAACCCGGAATCTAATGCTTAGGATTACCACAGCTCCCATGCTCAATTAGATTATCCCTCCTTTACAATGAAATTTATTTGTTTATTTTTTGTGTTTGGATAAATTGCCCCACATTAAAAAAAAATGGAATCACCCGAAGAAATTATGGATATGATACTTGCGTTATTTTCTTTGAAAACATGTTTTACCCAGAGAAAACAACACCAAAAACCAACAAAGAAGAAAAAAATCCTAAGCCACACACCAAAGGCTCTCAAATAAGAATATCTGAGTTAAACTTTGAGGACTCATCCTGACTTATTTCATTTAATCAACTTGTATTTTTCTCTTTCCCCTAAACATGTGAACTTTACATTGGGTTTAAATATGAATCAATAGAAGATGAATGAAATATTAGTTTCATCTTTTCACCAAACTTTCTCATTTAACAGTGTTTTCAAAGAATCATTTCTAAAATTACATTTTTAAGGCAATTTTCCCACTTGTATTATGTTTTTGAAGTTCATTGTTCTTGGGAGGTGAAAGATTCCAAATGCTATAAAGCAAAATGTCACACTGCAAGTTGTAGGCAAGGGTAATAAACTTGACTTTTCCTTGTAGTGCATTTCAATTAGGTACTTTGGTACCTGGGGCATAAGGATTACTGCATTTCCTTTTGCCAGGACAACTGTGGAATCATACAGCTGTTGGATTGTGTGCATCTGAGTATCACTTAATAATACAAATAAATAAATACCAATGTGTGTTCTTTAAGAAAGCAAATTATATGGATGATTAACATTTTAACTTAAATTCTGACAGTCTTAAGAAAAATCCAGAATATTTAATTTTCCCCATATACTTCCTCTCATCATCATTATGTGAATTAAATCTCTTTTATTCTACTATTAACATAGGTAAAAAACACGAAACTTATTGTGAAGTGCTGATATTAGCAAAGCTATCAACTGTCACAAAAAAATGTTGATATAAATAAATGGTGGTTTATTAGTAATATTTACTAACTTAGTGACAATTTTCCTTTCTGATCAAAATATATCTAACTGCCAAAGGGCAGAAGAATCCATTAGTATGAAATCAGGTCACGAGAAAAGATCTAGGGAGCCTACAAGACTTTCTAATGGAAAGATCACTTAATGACACTCAATGATACACTGGATAAAGAACGTGTTCACTAACTGATAAAAATGAAATTGTATAAAAACTAACTTGTAAAGTACAAAATTCAATGAGCAAAGCAACTTTAATAGAAAATTTAAAAAAAGGGACAAGTTCATCTTATGATTTACATGAGGGATTAATAATAAAAAATCTCTTTTCAAAAGATGAGGCATCTGATGTAATTTTGTATCTCAGGATTATAAGATAAAATACACAATGAAAATTCATTTAAAAATTCGCTTACATAAGGTGGTTCACAATCATGTAATACTTTCCAATCCATATAATTGCAACATCAGAAATATAAAGCTTACAAGTCTCAAATATTAAAATTATAGAAGATTCAGGGGCCCACTCTATACTTGTCAAATTAATTACATATATAAAAAATCTCCTAAAGTTGCAGAAACTTTAGAAAAGGTACTTTATTGTGTGCAAATAAGAATATGAACTCATTTGTTAGACCCAGCTAAAGGACAAAATTATACTCGTTACATATACAGAGGGGCCAAAGCTCTCCATGACTTGTTTTTGCCTTTAGATGTAACATTAATATGCTTATCAGATTCTCCCGACCTCTAAGTACTGGTCAGAAACATTGACTCATGGTAAATTTAATGAGTTGGATTTATATAGCACTTTCTCAGTTTTCACAGCACTTTTACCATTCAATATGATTTTGTTTCAACATTAGCAGTACCATTTAAGTAACCGAAAGAAATGAACTTCATAGACTACAGTGACTTTTCCAAGGCCATAAAACTAGCAAGACTCAGAACTGTTTACATGCGGGTTTCACGTTACCAATGAATGCTAGAAACATTCATATAGACATAGATGCACAAGAAATTAAATAAAATGTATGAAATTCTGATCTGAGCTCCTTCTTGCTTTCTCTGAGCCTCCATTTGGTATGTTGTTGCATTGATATACATGGGCATTTTAAAATGCTTGATTTTTATACCAAATTAATTTCTTTTTTTGTAAAACTTTCAATGAATATTGTATGAACCTGAGGCAAAGACACAGAATCAGCTTTAAGATTATTTTGCATAACATATTTGCACAATGTAAGTAATACTACCCAGAAGGGAAAAGAGCATTTGATAACATGGTGTGCTACCTTTCAAGATTTCAGCTTCTGCCTGTTCTTGGTGTCGTGTACAACCAGCAAGGCCATCTTTTAAAATTTAAATGCCTTATACACATTAGCTGAGGGAATGATGAATTCTATTTTGAAAAAAGTACAGTGGGTTTCAAATGCCACTTCTGAACCATTCCTTAATTGCCTATCTAAGAAAAGATTCAATTGAAAAAAAAGGATATATTTAAAATTGAATAGCTAGAGAATACTTAGATATGTAGGTGATACTGAATAGAAATTTCTTTTTTAAAATATAAATGTGCCTAATTGTGTTAACCATGAGTTTTTATGAAAAAAGAAGAAGAAAAGTCTTATCAATTTTTGGCATCTAGAGAAAAAAATTTACCTTGGGGCAGATTCTGCCTTTTTTATGCAAAATAGTGGGGCTTAAGGGAGTGTGTAGGAGGAAGGTTTTCTCATATGAGCCAGGCCATCGCTGTTTCTCTGCTCTCCCTAAAGAATTTTTGTTCATTACTTGCATATCTCCATTATCATTACTAACCTAAGAAGGGACCCACCGAGTAGCTAAATAACTCTGGCTAGGCTAAGTTCTCATAGTAGCCATACTCTTCCCTCATAGAATTTACTTAACCCGATTTTTATAACATAATTAATTGTTAATTATTCTTTTTCCAGCAGAGATGTATGTCTGACCACAGCAGCCCCAGTAAAGAAGGCATTCAAGTATCTGTTCAGTGAATGTTGTAAATCATCATAATGAATGCTTATAAAATATCTGCTTTCTACTGGTTATTTTTCTTTTTTAGACAATAGAAATTAACTTTTCTTACAATCCTGGAAGTTAGGAGTCTCAGATTAAGGTGTCAGCAGCATTAGTTTCTTCTAAGTCCTCACTCCTTTGCTTATAGAAGGACTATCTTCAACCTGTGTCTTCACATGGTCTTCCTTCTGTATGTCTACTGTTTATTTTTCAATTGAAATTTCTGTTGAACTTTTAATTCTGTTCTCTCAAACATCATCACCACCCTTGACTGACTTTTCCCCGTCTTGTTCATCTGTCTTTCCTGGCTCATGCATGGCCAGTCCTCACCTTCTATAGATATACCCTAAATGTTCGTTATGAGTCCTTAAACGGAGAATTTTTAAATTCCCAAATTATCTTCTTCAAGAGTGGGCTTAATTTTTTTTTGTTGTTGGTTCCTTTTTAATCCTGGATCCCATAAATACTAGCCTGAACTAGGTACTTGCCCCCTCAATATAAACCTGGTCTTAAAATATTCCCAGGGGTCATCGGCACAGCCTAGAATACTGTCTCAATCATCACTTGTTTAAAATGATCCATGCCCCCTACAACATGGTCTGAGGGGATCATAGCTTTTAATTCCCATTCAGCACATTCCACGCCGTTGAGTGCGACCTAAACCTGTAGAAAACTGTGCACAAAAGAGCCCTGAGGAAGTGATTATTTCATCTTATGCACTTTCTCAATTACTGTCCTCCCCTCACAGTCAGGGGCACCGTTCTCTGAACTAAAAATGGCAACGTCTTTATTTCCCATGTTTTAGAAACCTGGTCATCCATACTGTTGAACTGCATTGACTTTCTGATTCAGGAGGAAAATCTTTCTTTACCAACCTGGTGGTGTGGTCTTACAGTCAGTGAGATTGTCAAAGGTGAGTATTATCATTTGATCGGAAAGGGGAATAAAAAAGAGCCTTTTCACCTTCACTTAAACTCCACCAAGCACATACTCTGAAGAGAGTGACCTTGAAGCTGCTGCTAGCTGAAAAGGAATTTGGAAAAAAATATCCATGCCTGGAGATTTGGAAGTTTGGATAAGCACAGGAACAGCATTATTCAGTATTAATGACAGCCCAGGTATTGGGCTCCTACCGTGTGCCACTGACACTACACGTATTTGTGTGTATATATGCGCAATAGCTCTTTCCATTCAACCTGTTAAAACAAGCCTAAGAGGGAACGCTATAAAGACTTCTGGAGCCCACGAAGATTGAAAATATCAGTCGAGAGAGCTGGGATTATAACCTGTGTCTGAATTTTCCCAGAGCGTGTGCCTCTTGCTACTTCATACAAATGCTTTATCCCCAAGAGCAGTTATTTCTACAGACACAAAAAAATCCCACACAACTGATTTAATAAGCAAGGATAAATATCACTGCTACTTTATATCTGTATATCAGGATACTTTACGCTGTATTTTACTTTGTGAATCCCTAGGATTAGGGAAAGACTGTTGCAGAGAGGACTGCAAGGAACTAAGGATGTGAAGTACCTGTGATGGGAATTGGGAGTGGTACGGTACTGAAGGTTTGTAGTAACAGGAGTCTCTACCATTTCTTGGGCACTTACTATGTGTCTAAACCATCATAAATGATTTTTGTGACTCTTGCAATTAATTTATAGTACAGACCTACAAGATTCCTATCCATTCTTTCACTCATTCCTTCATTGAACAAATAATTGAGTACCTACTATGCTCCAAGTACTCCTCTAAGTGTCAGGAAAACATGAGTGAACAAGCAGAAAGAGGCCTGTCTTGCCTTCCAAGTGAGAGAGACAGAAATAAACAAGTAGACAAAAAGTCATTCAGATAATTTAAGACCATGATATGGGCTCTGAGAGAAATTAAACAAGGTGATGTACCAGGCAATATCTGTGACGAAACTAGTTAGATGAATGGTCTGAAAAAAGGTTTCGTTATGGTGACATCTGGTAGCCCTTGAGATTTTAGCATCCCAGCATTCTTAGAGAGCAACATAATGTAAATTCTGACTAGGCCCTTGTTTGCCTGTGCCTGATAACTCCTCCCTTCCTGCCCAGTACCCCTTAGTCTCACAGTAATCATTAACTGCTGATGTACTGTTTCTTTGTCCAGCAGAAAGAGAGACAACTCCACGGTCACAAGCAAAAATTTATAAGTTTGTTTTGCAGAAGGAATGAATGCCTTTGAGGAAGTTAGCTGTTGACACTCACAAATACAGTTGGTCAAGATATTATCTGAGACTGAAGAAACATAGACTTCACCCCCAGTTCTCTGAAACCCCCTCACTCTCTAGCCATGTAAAACCTCCCTACTTCATCTCTTTGGGAAGATGGATCTGAGCGATCTTACTCTCCCCTCTTCTTGCTTTGGTCAAATTGAATAAACCTTCCTCTATATCTAAGCACCAGTGTCCCAGTGTGTTTGACTTCAGCTGTGCATCTGATACATGAGCCTGAGTTTGAGGGTTCAACAACAATCTGAGTTGAAGTCAGAAAGTTATAAGGCACCAGCTACAAGAAGAGAGTAGAGGGTTTCAGGCACAAATCTGTATAGGAAGAATGAGTGTACTGTGCTAGAAAACAGGAGGAAAACCAACACAGTTGCAGCTGGGTCTGGGAGGGTAAGGTAGGAATCAGGGCTAGATCATTCTGTAGCCGTATAGACCTGGATGGGAATTTAGAGTTTATTCTGAGTAAATGCGAAATCTTCAGAGTCCTGGGGCAGGATTAGTGACATGATCTCGTCTACCATTTCCAAAGATCATTCTGGCCACTCAGCAGTACCCAATGCAGGAGGAGGGGAAGAGGGGAGACAACAAAAATGAAAACAGTGAAGGGGGCACCAAAGCATGGATTCCCGTGAGAAGGTGATGCCTTGTTTTAGGGAAGCACCTTGAAAGCAAGTGCTACTATTATTCCCACGTCATAGAGGAGGACATTGAGACTTGGAGTGATTTTGTTATTTACCCAGAGTCCCATAGCTATGGGTTGGGGAACTGAGATCAGAACCTCATTAGTCCGACTCCAGAACTCCAGCTATTACCTACTACACTGTCTCCCTACAAAGCAGGAGAGAGCTGCTTCTTAGGTTCCCCCCTTTTTTTTTTTTACCAAGAACCCTATCAAACCACACAAAGGGTGTGTCCATAGCAGTAGTTTTAGCGTCTACTGGGTGACAGATGTTAACCATACATGAGAACATTATCCCCACTTGCTGTTCAATGAATCAGCCTAAAACAATTCCAATTGCACAGAAATTGTTTTTCTGATGTATTCCCCTTTCATAGAAGCTTCTTTTATCAAGACAAAAGGTAATGTGATCCTTCAGGTCAGCATATATATTTGTTTTTCAGATACATGGACCATTTGGGTGACTAGAAAGTGGGGTACTGCTCACACGCCACCAGCACAACTGCAGAGAAGGTTGAATGAAGCCGACTTTGAAAGGTCTTAAGTGTACAGGGAAAAAAAGGAATTGACTCCGAAAACAAGTGCATTTCACCATGTGACCCAACTCTCATTACTCACACTGATGGAGGCTCATAACCCCCAAATTCATATTCTTCATTTCCTGTGCAGTGGTCCTTCAATCTCCCAGCCTCCAGGTCTCCTGTGTCACAGCCCCTGAAACCTTGGCTGCCAGAGCTGGCCACGCAGGCATTGACCTCTACGGTTCTCTTAACCAACCTCTCTATCATTCTTCTGAGTGAATGATTCTTTTCCACAAATAGGGGCTTTCTGTAAGCCTCTAAGAAACAGTTAATGCCGGTGATTAATTCCCTTTTCAAACTACATACTCACTTGAAAGACGCTCGCCCTTCGTGAGCTCTGTAGTTTATTATCTCTTCTTTTGAAGCTAGTAAAGTTTAGTTTGCTTTAAGATAATAGTTCTCTCTCTTGAATATTAATGAAGAAACTCAAGTTTGAACCACATTAGGGTAAGTGACTTAAAAAACAATCAAGGATGTATAAGATCACCAACTCTATTCCAACATATTGTTTGAACTAGAAGTATTTATTTGAGTGCCTACTATGCGCTAATCTCTTCGAAATACAGGAAATGCATAATAATCCCGGCGCCAGCTTTTTAAAATCTCATTTAGAGTTAAGAATTAGGATATACATTTTAATTGGTAATTAAATTCATTTTACAGTAAGTGCCAGTTGAAGGATGTTGTAAACAATTGCTTTAGCAGGGAGAACTCTTGATGGAGTAGAGACCAGATTGGCACTGCCAAGGAGAACTAGGAATAGCTGCTACTAACAGCTCCCTTGACTCAGTGTCTCCCTTTTCTATTTAGAAATAGAAACCCCAGATAGAGACAGTATTTCCCTTAAAGCTAGGTTATATGACTACGATTTAGTCACTGAGACGTGATGTATGCAACTTTCAGATCGAGTTTTAAAAGAGAGTTTTTCCTGAATGAATGAACAATCCCACAGATCTGCAACTTCCTGAACTACCCACCTATCCCCAGACTGCTACAGGAGAGATAAAGAAGACTTCTATAATGTTAGAGCCACCGCATGTGTGTGCCTCTTGTTGATATTGACTTAGGCTGTACTATAACTAATAAAGGGAAATCGGGATGAGGCATTTAGCTAATGTTCATTGGTTTGTATCTGGACAACTAAGATGGATGTGGTTAAATAGAATGAATTGATGTCAGGAGTTAGGAATACTCAAGCTGAAATACAAACTCAATAGCCTAAAAAGCTATTAAATAAAACAAATGACTTGGCCAGAGGATCTATGGACCTCTATCCTGAAAGAAGAGAAATCCAGAGAGAAAATAGGAAAATAGAGAGGAGGAGAAGGTAGGGGGAGAGGATATACTGATATTTAGGAAATGAACTGTGTTTATAGTCTTAGCTTGCAGGGAAAAAAGTACCAGATTGTGGACTAAACAGTAAATGATAAATTCATTCTTACCTGGCAGTTCTCCAAGGTAACTGTTGCCATCTGACTCTCTTCTGTGTAATGCATTCAAGTTCTGTGTAGAAAGGATTTCTTGCAAGCAGAAGCACCTCAGTTTTGCTTGGTTTGGGCAACAGAATAATGGTTAACAGCTCAGGGAAATTAAGGGGAGATGAGCTTGCAAAGAAATTTAGATATCAAAGATATCTTGAGCCCCTATAAAAAATGAGCAGCTCTGAGACAGTTTCTTGGTTTAGGACTGGAAGAATCAGAGCAATTTCTTAGAATGGTTTATTAATCTAACAATTCCTTATCAAAGTTTTACTACATGGAAAGCATGTTGAGATTAATCTCATTGTGGCCATACAGAATTGATAGAAACTTTTTCAATACAATAATGATGTCAGAACACATTGAATGGGCCTACATGAACTGTGAGGCCCTTGTAATTGAAAAATTAAAATGAAAAAATGTTTAAGAAATATTCATGTTTACTTTAACCTAAAATATTGTTTTCAATAACTTATAATTGAATACAATTGTTGCTCTCAAAAGGTATGTCATATTTTTACAGTGTCCAGTTCCCTCTTGGCACATTTTCCTGTGTCCTGGGTCACCATGAGGTGCAGGTGACCTTTGGTTGGAGAAAGATGAGGGCTCTACATGCCATCTCAGATGACATGCTGAGACCACTTTGTCTCTGTGGCTGTCAGTTTTATTTTCATAGTATTTATTTTACATGTTTTTGCTGTAGTTTCCACAACTGTTGAGTCATCAAAATGCCTTAAATAGAAAAAGTTAGACCACTGCTCCTGCTGCTTTCCTAGTTAGGCTATTTATCCTAGCAGGTCATTTGGGAAAGAGACATTTAGATGTTATACTGGGCTGAGGTGTTCCCCTAAAATTCAAATCTACCCCAAACCTCAGAATGTGACCTTATTTGGAAACAGGATCTTTGCAGATGCAATTAGTTAAGATAAGGTCATTTCATCTACTGGATTAGGGTGGACCCTAAATCCAATGACTAGCATCTTTATAAGAAAAGGAGAGGAAGCACTGAGAGAAACACAGACACAAAGGAGACAGAGATACAAAAAAGAAAGAGATGCAAAAATGGAGGCAGAGATTGAAGTGATGCATCTACAGGCCCGAGAATGCCAAGGATTGCTGAGAGCCATCAAAAGTAGGAAAAGGCAAGTAAGCATTCTCCCCTAGAGCCTTCAGAGGAAACATGGCTCTGCTCACAACTTGATTTCAGATTTCTAGCCTCCAGCACCATGAGACAATGCGTATCTGTTGTTGTATGCCATCCAGTCTGTGTGGCAATTTGTTACAACAGCCCTGGGAAACAAATACGGATCAGTGGTAAGAGGGATCACCCTGAATTCTGCCAAGAAATATCCCCAGTCCTTAGCTAAAGGCACTTCAGGGGTAAGGCTGTGAGGGCTTGGACACTGAAGCAGAAATGGAAATGAAGAGGTTAATTATAGGCAACATCACATACATTTTTAATTTATCCAAATAAATAAATGATTGCTGACTTATTTTAATAAGATCTAGGGAAGAGGAAGAATAAAAAATATAATAGATGGGGATGAGATGGAGAATTCTGAACTAAGAATTAAAACATCACTCTAAAGATTTGGAGCTTCCCTGTCTGGGAGAGAATTCAGATGGAGCACATTGAAGAACAAGGGAGATGGGCTCATTCTGAGCTTTGAGGTTCCAGTGGGCCTCTAAGAACTCAGGCAGACAGCATTTCTTTAAGGCATCCAAGTACATTAAAAAAAATAAAGAAATGGCAAAACAATATTCTTAAAAGTAGTGGCTGATTTTTAGTATTTTATTTAATAGACTGTGTATTTGGACAACTGCATTTGAAGATAACATCACACTTCTAAATACGAAGTGTTAAAGAATGGTAACTCCAGGTTAAAAAGTCCTCCTGTGGGCATCTGGCTGCACCTACCCTCACCCCCATGGACCCTGTTAAAGACCTTTCTCCCTCAGCAAAGTTAAGGTCAGAATCAGGGTGTCGTCTCTCTTTGTGCTCACTTCTGTCCTTATTTTAACTATGCTCCCAAGTGAGACTGGAATAGAAAGAGGAGGAAATTTGGCTACTATTTATATGCATGGTACTGGCTCCTTTTTTTCTGGGTCACTTCACAGAACTGGAACTTCAGTTGGCAGTTGGAGGTCAAACCACGGTGACCTTAAATAAGTATTTTTTTTAATAGCACAACTTGATCAAACACACACAAAAAAATGTGTTTTGGTGCCAAAAAGTGACAGCAATATTTTCCCAGGATGAAAACGTGTTTTTAGCCAACAGCCAAATGGAAACCTGCATTAGCAGATAAAGGACTAATCATCTCAACTCTAGGACAGCTGTTTTTGTCAAAGACAAATTCCTGAATAAACAGAGTTCAGTGGTGTACTCACAAATAGTCTATTCATATGAGAAAACCAATCGCAAGTGATCTTTCAGGAAAATTGGCAGTGTCTGGCTAAGCAAGCTCCAGGCCTCTGCCTACCTGCGAAGTGAATCATTTGTTATCCCCCAGAGAAGGTACAATCTTCAGCTCAGGGCAAGGGTCAATAGCAATGCCGTGTGATGGAGGCACACGTTTATGGCTATATGCACTCTCTACCTGGTCTATGAATAAAAAGACAGAGCTACCTCAGCATTATCATTCCCCTGACCTTCAGGAGCGGAGCCGTCCCAGCAGGGGAAAAAAACAGCGGGGGAAGAAAAGGGAAAATTAAAATGTTAAAAACTGTATTATAGCTCGTTTGTGACCTTTAAAAAAAAAATTAGACTCGAGAATGTTAGGCTAGAGTGGATACAACAAAGTCCGACAGCTATAAAGTTATAGTTTTTTTTTTTTCCCTGAGTGGCTTTCTACCCAAATCTTAAACAATAAGCAGACCCTGTGTGTTTCTTGCTGGCTGACAGCAAAGAAAATTCAAAATTTTGATCAGTGTTTAACTATTGAAAGAAATTTGCCTTGAATTTCTGAGCATTTGTCTCTTCTATGAGCTATTTGCAGTGTTTGTCAAAAGAGTCAGTTCCTATCAATAAGGTGACGCAAAATGGTGCAGATATGAAGTTACACGACAATATTCTTTTCCCTTAAACTTCCATCTTAGTTGGTTGACTAAGTGAATACAGCATGACAAGCAAACATTTGAAGCCACCAGTGTTATCATAAGAATACTTCAAGAAAACCTGTGTTAGAAATGATGACAAGTGTCAATATATTCCAACTACCTAGAGCATTCCAATTTAAAAACCAAAATATGATTGTTGTTAGAGCAATCTGCTGAACCCTGAAGACATACTGCTACTACATATAGGATAAAAGGATTTTATTGTCCTTAAGAAAGGGGCACTTAGGTTTTCTAGGTGTTTTCATCCTTGACAATAAACAAACCAGCTAACAAACAAATCCACCCAGGATTTTATAACAATTAAGAATATCTTCTGCTCTACACGAAATGATATTTCTACTTGGTGAAAGAGAACAATAGAGGTTTTTGTTTTGTTTTGTTTTTCTCACTGTCTTTAACATCTTTGGGTAATCAATGTTCATCTCATGCTGCTGCTTCTCAAACATTTTACTGTTGTTCTTTATTCACTAAAGGGTGTTTTATTAGGTTATGATATTTGCAAACAGCCACTTAATTTTTACCTGTTTTACAGATTGGATCATCACAAACAAATCTATTTAACCTATAGGCTTAAACTCAGGGTAAATGTAATTTTAGAATAATATTTTTGGAAGATGAACTGACCGCACATAAGGAATATCATTAAAGGTCAGTCAAAATTAACATGGAGATTACCAAGTGTCAGAAGTTATTTTGCAGAAGCTGCAGAATATGTTTGCAATCTGATTTTGTGAAATATCTACTACAAATGAGAAAAAACCTCAGTGGTTTTTGCAGAATCCCATTTTCTTAATAGGAAATTGATGAATGACAGCATCTGGCAGGAAGAAAAAAGCATATGGTCCAACTAACTCTTTCTATAGAGGTTAAAAACTGCTTTGGAATTTCTCTGGTTGCTATTTTGATTGACAGACCATCAAATAAATCATTCACTTTTCTTCCCCCCTCCAATGGTCCCATGTACTGACAAAGACACAAGGGGGAAATCAGCGGTGTGGTGCATGAGAAATTAGACATGCAATGCCCATTAACTTAAATGGATTTTTTTGCACCTAATTCTCTACACACCATGCAAAAATCTACCCGCAGGACATGGCGTATGCATGTTTTCTTGTTCTTTCTATTTATAATTTTTAATTATTAATTTAATATATAATTGGTTTCTTTAGAGAATGAAATGCCTAGTAGGTTATCTAAAACACTGTTTTGGAGTCTTGGGGCTTGATGCAAAAGATGGGCTGATACTGAAAGATGTTATGGTATGTAATACAAACAATGAAAATTAGGCTGAGAGGTCTTGAATGAAGTTAGGCTAATTAAACAATTCTCAGTGTTTAAATTCTTGCTGCCTTCTCCAGGGTATACTGCCAATCATCTCATCTTGGGGGATTGCTCTGGTTTGCCCTCACCTCCAGGCTCAATTAATAAATGTAACCCTCAAATAACTTATCCAATATTTTTACTATAAAAATGAAAAATGTTTTTGTGTTTTCAACTCAATTTCCCTCTTGCTTCTTTTTTCAAAGTCAGACTAGATACCCATAAGAATGCAGTGCTAAAAGGAGGAAGCTTGTCTAGTGAAATCATCACATGTGCTAGAAGCTCCCCGGAGCTCCCCTTCCTCATTTGTCCAGTTTCAGCCCAGGCTTTGTTTGTCCAACTCCAGTCACCAGAAACTTAGCACCCCTTGAAGCAGCTTGTTCTGTCATTGCAAAGTTCTGTTATGGCAGCTGACCTCCCAGATGTCCCCCTGTGATCCTCTGCTTCTAGTATTCATGCTCTTGCATAGTGGCCTCTACCTCCTGACACTGACTAGGCCGTACTCACGTAACCAAGAGGATCATAGAGAAGCAATGGCATGTGACTTCTAAGGCTGCAGTCATAAAAGACTATGGTTTCTGACTTGCTATCTCTTGGATCATTAGCTCTTGAGGAAGTCAGTTTCTGTGCTATGAAGACAGTCAAACCACCCTATGAAGAGGCCCCTCCATGGGGAGCCACATATGGAGAGACAATAATGCCGCCTGTCAGCAACCAGCAGCCACTTGCTTGCCATGTGAGTTAGCCACTTTGGAAATGGATCATCCAGTCTCAGTCAAGCCCTCACATGACAACAGCCTCAACCAACAACTTGCCTGCAACTTGTGAGAAGCCTCAAGCCAGAACCCCTCTGCTAAGCCACAACTGACTCCCTGACCCACAGAAACTGTGAGATAATAAATATTAATTGTTGTTTTAAGCTACCAAGCTGGGGATAATTTTTAATGTTCCATATTTTACATAGAATAAGTAAGGGACTAATATAGATTGCATTAAAGTCTTTTTGTTATTTCTAGCACACCCACTGAAGACTCAGGAAATGAGGTCCCCTTTTCATATGATAGCAAATTCCTGATGATAGTAAGTCTTTGCGATTCTTGTCTTCCCTGATAGAACATCGTCAGTCCCTTTAGTCCTTTGGTGCTCTGCCATGCTTTCCAATTCATGTCTTCTTTCTGGGTCAAGCCTTCAGCCATCATTACACTGATGTGTCCCACACCGTACACATGCATTTCCCATTACCTCTTGCTCAGCTCTCCCTGATGGCCTGAAAGCCCCTCAAACTCACAGGATCAGAATTAAACATTTCATCTGTCATTTTTATCCAATTCACTTTCCAAAATGTTTGGTCTGTACTGCCTAAGTGCACTGCTAGCCACTCCAATTTCCAAATCATAAACCCAACATATCTTATGCTCCTCTTTGTAACACAGAATTCTGAACACATCACTCCCATGCTTAAGATTCCTTTGGAACTCTCTATTGCCTTCTGGATAGAATGAATCTAAACTTCTAAGCATGGCAATCAAAGCCTTCATGATCCAGCCAGTGCCTACTTTTTCCAGCCTCTTCTATCACTTTTCATAACTCACCCCAATCATACTGAACTATCCGCTAGCTGTTTCATATTTTAGTGCCTCTGTACATGCTGTTCCTTGTGCTTTGAATACCTTTTTCTCACACTGACTCCCCACCTAAAAGAGAAGGTATATTGACTCTTAGAAATTTACCTTTTAACTAAAACCTTCCCTGTTTCCTCCTCTGCTGCATCATTCCCCATATAACTCTTTAGACTTCTTACTATGTTTTATATTGTTTGTTCATGTAAGTATGCCCTACTGATCTGATTTTCTAGAAAGTATATATCTTATGCATATTCAGATTGAATTTTTCAATCATGCAGCTATTCAAAAGTATTTATTGAGAGCTTTTTCTACTGCACACCAATGACTATTGGTAGGTGCTGAGGATACAGCAATTAACGAGACAGACAAAATCCCTGTTCTCAAGAGACTTAAATCCTAGTGAAAGACACAGACAGCTGACAAGTGTGCTTGTAAACATATAGCATATCAGATGGCAACAAGTGTCTGCCAAGAAAATGAGCAAGATAATAAGTTTAGGGAATACACATGTTGGTTTATGTGGGGTGTTGTAATTTTGTATGTGGTGACCAGGGAGGCCTCTCTGAGAAAGTGACTTTTGAACAGGGACCTGAAGGAAAGGGGACAAGCAAGTTGTGGATGCCTGGGGAAAGAGCATCCTAGCAGAGAGAACTGTGACAGCCCTGAGGCTGGAGAACCCTGGGTATACTCTAGGAATTGCCAGGAGCTCTATTCAGCTGAAGCAGAGGGGACTAGCAGGAGGGAAGGTGATGAGGTCAGAGAGGTGCTGTGGGAGCTTGCAGTGTCTTGTAGCTTTGGGAAGGCTTTGATGTTTAAGCTGTGTAAGGCAGAAGTTAAAAGAGGTTCTAGACAGAGAAATGTTGAGAATACATTGTAGGGACAAGGTGGAGTCTTATTACCTTTGATAACTTTCCTAAGTAACTGACCCATCAGAGGCACTCATAAATATCAGTTAAATAAATATCTATCATCCAGTTAAATAAATATCTATCATCAAGGCCATTGGGCCAACCTAAATCCCATTCTCAGAGTGTATCTTAGTTGGTCTATGTCCTTTTTTAATTCCCATATTTAGAACTAGACCAAGGTGCCCAAGATTAATCTGACAAACAGAGTGGAGAGAGATGCATACTCCATGATGTTTCAATCCACGAATCCCATAGAATTTTTTTTTCTTTCGGTAGACAAAAGACACTAATTGACTATCTATATTATAGTTAACAACTAACTATGTTATAGTTAATGAATATTCCTTCTCTGTGGTCTTATATTTGGGCATTTTGTTGGGGCAGGGGGATATCCAAGTAGAGGAGCTTACACCTTTGTCAAGTTTATGTTATTTGAAAATATAATCAGATATTGAGGATGCACAATGTTCTAGGTTCAGTTAAACAAACACTAAGTAAGCATATAAATCAGTTCTTTTCTACAGACATGAGAGAAGTTTAGTATGGTATGCCAGATCCGTCACCAAAATGGCTTCATAGGCTTGGTTGATTTTTTGTTTCCTATTTTGCTAAATTTTAAAACACTTTTTGAGTTTTTGTAAAACAAATAATGAGCTAACTTATGTTTTATAATTTACATGGTTAGTGTCACATTCCTTAGACCATTCTATTTTGCTTTCAGAGCAGTTAACATGTTCTTCCCTGAGACACAGGGATGCTGAATTGGGGTCATA
The DNA here is from genome assembly GCA_963574885.1 of Lepilemur ruficaudatus. Lineage (NCBI taxonomy): Eukaryota > Metazoa > Chordata > Mammalia > Primates > Lepilemuridae > Lepilemur > Lepilemur ruficaudatus. Next base: position 22,618 of record CAUYRT010034336.1, on the reverse strand, counting down.
GACACTGTTCATGCTCAAGCCATATCTCTTCCATTTATCACTTTCCTGTACAAGCAGTCAGGTTGTGATTTTGCTCCCAAAAGCAATCCCCATATCTGTTGCAGAAAGTTTCTGAGAATTTATATACCACCCTCACCCCACACAATTACACTGGCTTATTTAACCAAGCACTGACTGGTGCAGAGGTACAGAATCACTTCCTTGCTTCTGGTAGGAATAGATTTGAGTATGATCTACACTGTTTGTGGAGAGGCCTTGCAGGATTCAGCCAAAGTACTCTGAGGTACTTTGCTTGATGTCTTACCTGTGCTTGACTTCCTTCCCTTGCTATCCCCATGTTTCCAATTCCTAACTGATTTTTCTGGAAACATGCCCCAAGCTGATGTATGTGTGATAGAGACATATGACTTTCTTCTCTCTTCCCGCTATGTTCTTCTGATTGATTTGTACAGATTTACTGTATTAACACTCTTTTTAGTAAGGCTATATTTTAATCTATCTTACACACAGCCTTTATTCCTCTGTCTAGTCTTTAAGAATATCGGAGGGAATTCACTCTACCTACCATCTTAGTTACTCTAAGAAGTTGGTTTTAGTCTGATATTATTAAAAACTCTTAGTGAAACAATGCTGAGATGAAGTTACTCTCACTACTTTACCTAAGTTTTCAATGCATCTTCCTAGAATTTTGGACTTCAAGCCCAGTAATATGTAGCTTTTCATCTATAAAAGCCAGAATTACATTTTTTTCACCTACCTTATGCTTTAGGTAATTGTTCCTTTCTCTATGATCCCTATTCTCCTAAAATGTAACTAATGATAGAATGTCACATAGAGCATCAATAGATCTAGGCCCTGGGTGCAGCTCTGAAACCTCCAAAGTATACAAACTTAGACAATAGATACAATTTCTCTGAGTCCCAATTCTATGATATAAAAAAACAAGTGAACCAGATGTCAAAATGTCCATGAGTAAGTGAACAGTTTAAAGAAGTGCACTGCCTTCACTCAGTGGAGAAGTGTTCAGATATAATTTTTGTGCTTATTTATTTCCAGCCTAGTTCCAAATATGCTTGAGACTGTGCAAACTACATTTATAAATAATAAGCAACATGGAAATATTCATAATATAGGCAAAACAAAATTGTACATGTATTTTGATTATAATTATACAATATTGGTTAATCACTTAGCCTAGAAAGAAACACGAAACTCTGAAAATAGATGTTTAGATTAGTGGGATAATGAGATATATTTTTACTTTCAATAACTTTCAGTATAGTTCTTAAAAATGTTTTTATACCACAAATAATATATCAACATATTCTTTTCTGTAAAAAAAATTTAAAAGTTTCCTTTAAACTGTTAAGTCTTACTCCTTTGGGTAAGAGGTAACTACTACCTTTATCTTAGTGTGTATACTTCTAGGCCATTTTCTACACCACTGTATATATCTAGAAACGTATAAATAGAGAAAGGTATGTTGGTATTATTGCTCTTGCTTTTTGTTAAATTTTATTAATTTTGTTAATTTTCTTTAACTTTTGTTAAGTTTCATCAAATCTTTTGCCCAATTTTCTATTAGTTTTCTTCTTGTTGGATCTAATTTGTGAATTCTGGACATTAATATTTTATCTATCACATATTTTACAAGTATCTTCAGTGTGTTTCTCATTTTTAATCTTCTTTATACATTTTATTAACATAATTTATATGCTATAGAATATAGAATATGCACATATTCTATAACATGTATAACGTTATTCTATCACACAATATGGTAAAAATCTACATAGCTAAAGTGATGTCAGCGACAATAGTGGAGTAGGCAGCTCCAAGGGCCTATTCTTTCACAGAAACATCAAAAAATCAAGAAAAATTGCAGTAGACCTACCATTTGATCCAGCAATCCCACTACTGGGTATTTATCCAAAGGAAAAAAGCCATTTTATAAAAAGATACTTGCCCTCAAATGTTTATAGCGGTACAATTTACGATTGCAAAGATGCAGAAACAACCCAAGTGCCCATTAATACTTTAGTGGATTAATAAAATGTGGTATATGTATACCGTGGAGTTCTACTAAGCCATAAAAAACTGTGAGCTAGTATCTTTCATAACAACTTAGATGGAACTGGAAACATTCTTCTAAGTGAGGTATCGAAAGAATGGAAAAACAAACACCCCATGTACTCAATACTAAATTGGAACTAATCAGTCAGCACCTACGTGCACATATGGAAGCAAAACTCAATGGAAATCAAGTAAGTGGGAGGGGGAGGAGGAGATGGGTAAATTCATACCTAGCAGGTGCAATGCACATTATCTGGGTGAAGGGCACACTTACAACTTTGACTCAAACTGTACAAAAGCAAATTATGTAACCAAAACATGTGTACCCTTGTAATAATCTGAATTTAAAAAAAAAAAAGTTAGAATCTGTAAAACAGTCAAAGGTTTACAGCCACCACGCAAATGCTGACAAAAAAAAAAAAAAAAAAAAAAAAGAAAGAAAGAAAGAAAAAAAAAGAAAAGAAAAAAAGGAAATAAAGAAGTAGAAAGTTTTGTGGCATTCTTTATTTGCCTTTGCCCTACCAGTTTCTCTAGCTTGGTAGTAGTATTGAGAATGGCAGTCCACACTCCCTGGATGCAGAGGGAGCAGAGCAGACCTGACTCACAATGAATTCTGTATGTTTGTTCTAGCCTGTATAGGTACTGCCTGAGGGACTGATGCAAGATATTATTACTTATTTTTGTTTCACCTCACTTAGGACTGAGGGTAGAAAAGCAACAATCACTCTTCAAAAGCATTGTAAAGCAAATGAACAACCTATAGCCACCTAAGCCAAAGATCATGGCTGAGGTATACAATAGAGCACTGAAAGGCCTGGGAGGAAAATCTCAGGAGGAAGTTTCTTTAAGGAATTAGGGTATTTAAGATTTCCAATGTATATGTCAATATTTAGAAAGCCATGTGCATGCCCAGGGCAGAATACATGATCAGAAAAGACCTGCCAAGACCCTAAACTTTCACCTTTGGCCAATCGCTAGGCTCAATGCAAGCAAGAAGTGAAGGCTAAGGCACAGTCGTAAATGGCCTGGCTGAGCGCTGAAGGAATGTCTCAGCATAGAGCCAATCCGCAGAGACTGGAAAAGCTTCCTTCCTTGCTTTCTTGCTTCCTTCCTACCTTCCTCCCTTCCTCCCTTCCTCCCTCCCTTCCTCCCTTCCTTCGTTTTCTTTTTCTTCCTTTCTCCCTTTCTCTCTCCCTTTCTCTCTCTTCCTTCCTTTTTCCCTTCACTTCCCTTCCCTTCCTTTCCTCTTTCCCTTCTCTTTCCTTTTCTTTGTATTCTCTCTCTCTCTTCAAATCCTACCAGATAGCAGCTAAAAGAACAAGGATTTCAGGCAAAGAATACAGACTTTACAAAACAATTTTGAAAAGTCACTGAACAAACAGCCACAACCTACAGCTGTAGAAACAAAAACAAATCCTGAGGAAGGAAAAAAAATATCTTATTTCCAGAGTCAACACATTATAATATTCAAAGTGTACTGTTTTCAAAAGTTTGACTAATTCACAGAGGAAATTAATAGAAACTGTCCCTGAAGAAGCACAGACGTTATACTTAATAGACAAAATTTAAAATGAACTGTCTTAAATGTGATCAATGTGATAAGACAAACCAGCTGGAAAATAAAACCATTACTAGTATGCCTGCCCTAAGAGAAATACTGAAGAGACTGCTTCAGGCTGAAATGGAAGGGCACTGAACAGTAACTCAAAGCCATGTATAAAGGAATAAAGAACTCAGGTAAAGGTAACTACACAGAGCCTAATATGACTTGACTGGATGATCACGAAGATTTCTTACACATTATGGTTCTAAAAATTTCTCTCCCTAAGTTTAAGTCATTGAATGCTGTGGTGAAGAGAATCAAGCTTATTTTGCTGTTTATCACAGTTTACAATAAAAACTGGGAACTTTCAAGGTTCACACTGAATGATTAACTACTTTTCTATTCTTTATTAACATGAGTTTAACTGCATTTGAAGGAACAGAATAAACAAAAATGCAATCTCCCATATGGAGATCGCATTATGTAGAATTATGTATAAATTATAAATAAATAATTATACAGATTTATTTCTGAACACACTACTCTGCCATTATTATCTATTTGTCTGTTCTCATGCCTGACATGCAATGTTTCAATTAGTACAGCTATTATGATATCTTTTGTCATCTTTTATTTCTTTTCACCATGTTCCTCTTCAATTGTTTTCTACTCTTGAGCATTTTTAAGACAAATTTTAAAAATCATCTTGTCAAGTTCCAGTGAACTATAGTTGTCATATTGATTGAGATCACATTGAATTTATGGATTCCTATTAATATTGAATCTTTATATCAATGAACATAATGTCTCTTCACTTATTTAAAAGGTAGTAGTGAAGAGTACAAGCTCTATCCCTTTCTTCCTGTGTGATTTTGGGCAATTTACTTAACTACTGTGTGTGGTGAAGATTTAATAATTTAATCCATATAACATTTTTTTAAAAAACACCCAACATATTGCAAACATCTATTGAACTATTTAAATTTTTTCCTTTAGAATAAGTTCATTTAATATTTGTTTACAGAAAATAAAACAAGGAGAAAAATTGAGTCTGTCACTGATTATTTTCTCCACTAAGCACTTAAATGTCAATTTATGGAATGGTACAGGAACCCCGTTTTTTTAGGCTTTGGTTGCATGTTATGTAGAAGTGACAGGTGCGCCCAGGCATCAACTAGGTCTGGATTTGAGCCACAGTCATGCTATGGGTCATAATCAAGTCACTTAATCTCCCTTCCCAATAATATCTACCTGCAATGCTTTTGCGAGAATGCAAAATAATAACATAACATAATAACTATATTTATCAAGCACTGAGAGTATGTCAGACACTTTAGATATTATGCTTTATTATCCCCACAATCCAATGTATTGTCGGTGTCCCCATTTTACAGCTGAGGAAACGGAGGCACAGGGAGGTTAAGTGATGATCTTTAGGTTTTAAAACTATCCAGTATTCTCAATCACTGTGCTACACAGCTTTTCATTTTTCCACAGAGAACAAGTGGCAAAAAGAGATGCTTAACTCATGATAAATCTTTGTTTTGTTTGTTGTTGGTGGTTATTGTTATTTTTCTTATTATTTGGATATGACCTCAACCCTGAGAGAAAGTAAATATATACCAAAGAGCAGTAAAACTGAATAAAGGGGAAATCCTATTTTGTCTCTAGACAAGCACACCAGATAGCTTTGTTCTTTTTGACTGATTTCATGGCTAAGAAACCAGGAACTGGGTAAATGGCCAAGGTGGGCACTTTCTAAATCAGTGAGCTTATGAACTCTAGTGCTGTGCTCTGTCTTAAAGACACATTTAGGCTACTACCAGTAGACACCAGCATTTTTAATCTATGACAGAATACATTAATGAGTTTAAAAACTCCATTGGAAAAAAAAATAATCCAACTCTACAACACAGGTCTGTTACACAATTGGGTATTTTTAGCTTCTTGTTGCCATAGTAGCTATACATGGAAGCAAGGACATAAACTAAGACATTAGTGCTATGATCTACCATAAATGTAAGATCTGGTTACACTCAGCATTAAATCAACATGTATGATTACTAGTCTTATTAGTGGTCTTGGAGTTATAACCTCTTTAAAAATAAAGCAACTTAATTTATCATATTGACCTCTAACCATATATAATTTATTATTCATGAAAAGGCTCCAGATTGACACTTGGTAATGGTGAAGTTATTTTCTTCATATGATAAAGAAAGGCTGTGGGTGCTTAATGCCAAGTATGCAGATCAAGTCAGAGAAATTCATTTAATGATCTGAACATCATGTCAAAAAGTCTTCAGATATGCAACTAAATTTTTATCATTTCATCTTGATGCTTGCACATCATTTAGGCATGTGCCTGAGACTAGGAATTGATCAAAATGAAATCCAAACCTTTAAACCTTTAAATGACTCTTGAAATATTGCTCAACTTGATTCTGATTTGGACTAAGGTCGATTTTGTTGAAGGCTATGTTTATAGACACATTCAAATTTGGGGAATATAAAGAGTTGAAATCACTCAAATAAGTGGTACCTAAAGTATTTTAAATCTTAAAAAAAGACAAAGAAAACAGCCCATAAGAATTTTTTAACAAAATGTTCCATTAAGATATGCATTTTACAAAATGAGGGTAATAGTATTTCTGGCCTGGAACGTAAAGCACAGTTGAGTATTAATGGACCCCTCTTACAGGTAAACTTGAAATTCCTCACCAGAAAAATAAAGGCTTCAGAAAGTGTAAATCTATTTTTTTTTTAATGCAAGCATATGGACCTTTTGTTTGAAATAGCACTCTCTTTTCAAAAGCTAAGAGAATGTGACCAGTATATTATGCCTTATCAAATTCAAATACCAGAGGCAAATTCTCAAGTTTTTCTTTTGTTTACAAGATTAGACACTTAAAAAAAACTAAATATACATCTTAGGCAACTATAAACTGAAGCAACAGGAAAGCGATACCCTATTCCAGATATTGTAGTTTGCCATTGTTCGACCATGTCATTAATTTATAATATTCTAAGTATTTTCTATGCCATTTTTAATGCACCTGGCATCTTATTTCTGGCTTCAACTGCTGACATGTACTAGGCATAAAGTCTAAAGAGCCCATGATAGACAAGACGACTCCTAAACGTTTTTCCTCAAAGGAGCTTTCAAAATCAGAGCCCATCAGGACACAGAAGGGTTTCAAGGCTATTTTGGCCAATATCCATTATTTTTCACATTATTCTAGGTATATTTCATGTACTATCAAATTCCCTAAAGTGCTTACATCCACTTGGAGTTTTTCCAGAATTCCAAAGTTTCCATTAACCAAAATAATTTAGTAGAGTGTGCAACATCACTTACCAGCTCTCCTTGGCCTCTTTCATGAAAGCAGTGACTAATAAAGATAAAACTTCTTCCTATGTCTTCTGTCCCATTGTCCCCTCCTTTCCCACTTTTTCAGGACTTAACTCAAATTCTTTTATTTTTAAATATTTGGAAAAACATTAGAAATTTCTTTATTCTCAGGACTATCCTAACTAACCACTACTCACACTTTTTAAAATTTCATGAAAATTATTGACACGTTCTCTTAAGTCCTCTGCATGGATCTTCAAAAGCATATTGAACCAAGCTTATGGTCAATGGATCCTTTTTCCCCAAAGGTTGGGCTGATGATCATTCATAGCACCTAGTATACATTATTTTTCATCAAATGTCACCATATTCATATTTGTAGGTTAAGCATATAGATTTTAGATCATCAAAAAGATTCCTTTTGTATCCTGGATATCCCATCTATTTGGGCAAATTATTTAACTTGTTTCAGTTTCTTTGTTTGAAAAAAAAAATGCCCATCTCATAAAGTTATCAGGAAAATTAAGTAACATAATCTATGCACAGCATTTAGCATCTGGAACATAGCTTAAATATTAGCTATTATCTTTACCATTTTTTTAAATGTCAGGAAAAAATATTATTAATGTCAACATTTAATCTATAGCGTGGACTTAATATCACCTCAGAAAATACAGTAGTGTCACATGAGTAACATGAGAATGTAGTTTCTGAGAAGGCTGGGACAAAAGTTCATTTATGACTAGTTTTATCCCTACAGCCCACTATAAACAAGCTAAATACAGTCTTAGATAAATTGTTCACTTGAAATGATAGTTTCTCTTTACATATGGAATGAATTCTAAATGATTTACTATGCCCTTCAAGACCATCATTGCTTAAACTCTATAGAGCACATTGATGCTTGCATCATGAGTATCTTAGTTCACCTTCCCAGTTGTATGGCAGCCTGGTCATTTGTCAGGCTTAACTGTACCCACAACAATAGGGAGGAGGCCTTTTTTGGCCTTGGATAATCAATGTCATTCTACCATTCTTAGCACAGCTTTGGTTTAAGAATGGGAGTGTCAATCAGGTCTAAGCCAATAAAAATAGAATCCGCAGGCTACTGGGCTGGTTTCAGGGATGAATATGTGGTATCAATTGGTTAAACCAGAGTGAAGTACAGTACATAATTTTGTTGGGTCATTAGATTAAGAGGATCACCTTCTCTCTTGATAGGCAAAAATGAGAAAGCATGGAACCTCTTCATAGCCCATAGCCCTTCTGTGACAAAGAAGGGAGCTCATTTTAAGTTAATAATCTAGAAGGCAAAGCAGAGAGATATAAAGCAACTCTAAGGAATTTTTTTTTTTTTTTGGTTGATATTGTTGAATCACTGAATCAACTCTTACCGGCAGTGTACTTAACAAATACATTTCTTTACTTTTTAGCCAACTTGATCATTCTTTTAATTATACTCAAAAGTTTGTGAACTCGTACATGCACTAATCAGTTTTCTAGCATTTGCAAGCAGAGAGTCTAGAATCAGAAGTAGAAGTCAAAGTTTGCAATGAGATAAGATATTTACTCAGTGGGCATATGCATACCAAAAACAAAATCCCAAACCTGGCTGTATTGATCCATTTAGTCCAAATGGTCAGTGAAAATTATTAAACATTATGCGGTCCTCTGTAGTTGAACTAAGTCTGGTTTAAAGAACTGAAGGTTTGGTCAGGCTGATGCCTGTCATCCCAGCATTTTGGGAGGATGACTTGTGCCCAGGAGTTCAAAGCTTCAGTGACCTGTGGTCATGCCACTGCACTCTCATCAGAACTGTGTTGAATGCTTACACAAGGAAGGATAAAGTTTGAGCTTCTATTTTTCTTTCATTCATTAAACAAATATTAATTCAGTATCTTTTATGTGCCATGGTATGTTTTAGGTGCTTAAATACATTATTTTTTTTAAAATCACACTTCAACATAAACTTGATCAACTCAGGGTTACTGGAGATTTCTAGGCATATGAAATGTAGTATACTAGAAGTTAAAATAATTACAAAGCATTTTAAAATGTGAATGTGATTCTTTGATTTTTGAAGCCTCTTGTTACTTGTCTCAAAGGGAAATATCAAAAGATAGTTATTCATGGAGGGGCCAACCATAGAATAAGGGAAATTTTCAAACAAATTAGTTGACGCAGAAGATCAAGATCCATAATTCCATTTCGATCCTTACCTGGGGAAAGTCCTAAGCTGGCTGCTGCTATCACGCTCCCTTTCCTGCTTTCGTTTTTCCTAAGATTTCTAAAAAGGGAAAGAAAAAAACCCATCAATATCTTCTCTACTTCTCAAATTCTCTTCCCTCTGAGAATTTACTGTCTGAACCCTCTTTTGAAAATCAAACCCCAACTATAAGGCAAGGATTAATAAATTAAAAATTTACAACGTAATTAAACCATACATGGAGAAGGGAACTGAAGAGGAAACATACTTAAGAGTTTATAAGTATGGAAAATTAAAAAGAAAAGTTTCTGAGAAAAACTCTACTGATGCCCCCAAAACATTAGTTCATCATCAACAGGATTTTATTTTTCCCTCCGTTAACTGGCTTGTAACAGGAATGCTAAGCTTTTATTTTGAATGATTCTGATTGCAAAGCAGCCTTTTGATTTAATGATTTCCTCTGGAAAGATGCCACTTACTTAACAAGGGTCAAAGTGTCATAGGGGAAAGCAGAAGGCAGATCTAGGCAGAAAATGAATGCCAGTCACACATTGCAATTGAGTTTCATAAGCACAGATTTAAAATTGGATCAAATTGGTATCTCTCAAACCTAGATTTGTGGAAATAATTTTCTTCTGGTAAAAGCCCAAAATCTAGTATTCTCTTTTTAATGCTGATGTCCAAGATGTTGTAGATTCATTGGTCACATCTAAATAGTATTTCCCAGGTGAACAATCTTAACATCCTATCTTCATACCTAAGTGCACAATTTCTTTCTTGGAAATTTTATTTGCATTGTCATGAACTAATTCTTAGTGAATGGCTTTGGCATTTAACATGAAAGAAATGCGAAAGAATGCAAAATTACAGTATTGGTGAAGTGGAAAGAACTGAGTGTTATCAGAAGCAGCTGCAAATGGCTTTAATTACTATACAAGTTTTAGAGAACAAATCTTCAATAAATATCACAAACTTTATAAATAATCCATTTTTACCTAATAAATTCACTTCTGTGAATTTCTTTTAAAGAAAGAAATCAGAAAATGTCCAAACATGTATGTATGTATGTCAATCCAATGGAATACTATACAACAGTGAAGATGAATCAACTATTGCTACATATATGAACATGGGTATACTTGGAAATACCTCTCTGAGAAAGATGCAAGTCATAAAAGAATGTAAATAGTGTGATTCATTTTTGTAAAAATCAAAAGAAAGCAGGCAAAACCAAACAATATAGTATTTATGAATAGCTAGATGGCAAAATTATAAATGACAACAAAGGATCATTTAAAAAATTTGAAGATTGTCACTAAATCTTAAGAGAAGGAGGGGGATTCAGGGAGGAAACATCTCCAGAGTTAAGAGTTGAGATACAAATATGGAACCCATGCCCAACGAATTTCTTGGACATTTGATTTCATTTGCATAACTAAATCACTGCCCTGACATGAAATATGCACTTAATAAAGGTGGTTATGCAAACTAACCTTGTTACTTTAAGGTTTTAGCAAAAAAAAAGACCTTCCCCATTAAAACATTAGGGGGAATGTTATTAATTTAAAGAAAAAAAGTCTTCATGAGGAAAAAAATCTCTTCATGCTACCTAATGTCAACTCTTCCCCAACAGTTTCATTTTACTTGCATGTTATAGAATGCTAAGTGGCTAGATTAGTATTCTTGTTATAGGTAAAGGGATCAAAAGATATATATTAAACATGTAGTGGAACATGCAACAGGAAGGGCTATCTGTGGAAACATTTTTAATGACATTGGTAATAAAAATAGTTCCTTTGTCTTTATTGTTTTATATTGTAATATAAGAGGTATGGACAGATTCAATGTAAAATATGCTTCCTATTATTAGTATCATATGTTATTTAAAAAACAGCAATAGATGAAATCAAAGCATAAAGATTTGGAACAAGATTAAGAACAGGCTAAATGCTACATATTAAAAAAAAGAAGAGATAAGTGAACATTTTTAGGACATTAATTTCAGGACAAATTAATTTAAAATAGTCTTAGAAAAAATATAAAAAGACTATGGAATGGTACTTCAGAATAGAAAGAAAATATAGGGAGATAAAATTTGATTTTAAGATATAAGTGGGAAATTAAAATGCAAGTAAGTGAAGTTATAACTAGTAAGTATTAAGTATAATTCCATAAAAATTCTAAACGGTAATTGCAGTAAGTAAAGTGGCAGGACACCTCATATCAAGAACAAGGAAGAAGGTGAAAAAGAGAACAAAAACTTATACAATGATGAAAATGTCAACGCAATTTTGGAATGGCATAAGATGAAAAGCTGAAAATAGGACAGGGAAAGATAAAGGAAAGTAAATAATGACAAAAAGAAAAGGGACTTGAGAAGAGTCACAACTTCAGTGTAGCATGAAATTGAAACATGGCAAAAGGATAATATGAAATTCTGAAAAGGCAAATGACAAAAGTGTAAAACCCCCCAAAAATGGTTAAGAAACAAGACAAAGATGAAAAGATTTTGAGTGATTATGAAGAATTAACGATGCATCATTATCAGTTGAAACATACAAATGAGAACAAATGATTGAACTCTACAAAGAAAATGAACAATGAAAGCTTCAGGTTTTTTCTTTTTTTTTTTTTTTAAAGCTGACTAAGGTGAGATAAACATCTCCGTCAAATACCAAAAAGAAACACATGGAAACAAATGCTTGCTTTAACGGTAGGCCAAAGACCAATAGAGAAATTGCAGAAATGCTTCTGAAAAGATAAAAATCCAACATAAAGCTGAAAGGAACCAGGAGAAAAAAGCTTACTAAGCGAAGGAACTGCTGAAAAGGGTACCTTTCTCAATTATGGATCTGCTTTCTAAAGTAAGTTGTTAGAGATGCTAGCTCAAAGAATATTACTAAATTGGAAACAATAAAATGCATGTATTTAAAAGTATAAGGATATTTTTTAATGTAAGCAATAAACAAATTTGGAGAATCAGATGTTCTGATTCTTTAGGTAACTATATTCTAAATTTAGAATCTACATTCTAAAATTCTACATATAGGGATTGCTGAAATATTATTAGGCATTACAATTTTAGACAAGTAGAAATTTGGACCAATAAGTCACTGGCAGTACCTGATGCTTCCAGTGCTTTAAAATATAAAGCAAATTGTTGGTATTGTTGGGCAGAGAGTATTCTAAGCTACTTCACAGTCCCTATCCCATCCAGGTATATGTAATTGGATTTTAAATTCTTCTATTGTTATAACTACACTATGAGATGATAGAGAAATAGTAAAATACAGGAAATCTATATAAACTAAAATGAGTAACATAAAAAAGCACTTTAGGAATCTGAAGAAATAAGTACACCAAGAAGATAGTTCATTTTTATTTGATGAAATATTCACAAAAAAGTATGAGTAAATAAAAAGAGAAAATAAACCTGAGACATAATTACTATGGCAAAATTGGAGAGGAGCTGAGTAGGAAAGCATATCTTTCAAATTCAAGTTTTCAAAATTCAAGGCAGAGTTTTTTTGGATATGGTTTAGAACATACTGAAGTCAGTTTGGAAAGTTAACATTTTGAAGATCCTGGAAATCAATCATTAGAAAACTGCCTAAGGAAAGACTACACAAAGTTGGAAGGAAAAGAAAAGCAGATCAAAAGGAATGTCATACATTAGTCTGATGATAAGAAAGGCTGATAACAGGAAAGGAAAGGGGGGTTGAAACCATGCCTGAGAGGATGCACACACGGCTGTATCTCTTAATACATAAGCTTCGTAGTGCATCACTTTTCACAAGTTGATGGGGGTTGTCTGGAGTTCATCAATAGGATGAGGTCACCATTTTTACCAAGTAGTTAGTAGAAACCGCTAAAAGTTATCCTTTATTTCATGAGGCTTCAACAAAGCTTTACTGAATAAACACAGGAGTTGCCTTTCAAAATTTGCCTGAGGAGTTGGGTCAAACCACATCTTCATAATCATTCAATCAGTGGTATTTTCAGCTTCTATCGGGCCAGTCTGGCACGATGAACTTAAAATAAAGCTAGGACTAGAAGCCCAATGGCTTGGCTTTCATCCCACGACTCGCTCTGCTTTAACTTATATAAATCCAGGAAACAAAGGACGAAAAATCATTCCTTAAGCTTTAAATCTAGAAAATCATGTGTTTGAGGAAACAAAATTTCAGAGACAGATGACTCTGATAACTTATTTTAAAAACGTTCTCACATACATTTAATTTGATTCTCACAAAAATCTTAAAAGATACGTAGAGAAGATCTCATTATCCCAATATTTCCAATGAGGAAACAGGTTCAGGAAAGTAAGAAAGCTATTTAAGGTAATAACATACATGGCAGTAAAGATTAAAATCAAGATTTTCTCTAGAACTTCCATACAAGCTTTCCAAAATAACGGACTACCAGTATTTACCCATCCCTGTCTCTGAAACCAGCATATTAGATTATTAAAAAGCACATTTAACATCTCAGTCTGAGAAATTTGTATTTACAACATTTTGAAAGAATATAGAATTGCCCTAAGTAGGCTCTTGATGTAAATCAGCATTACTAAGAATTTCATTCATGTATCTGGAATTTCACTATTTCTTTTTCTTTCTTTCTTTCTTTTTTTTTAAGGACGTTAAAGTCCCAGGTTGACATCATTATTGGATGGTGGATGTCCCCAATCTCTGGACTCAGCTCCAGGTCTTCCCTTCCCACTTTGCCATTTGAGAGTTCTCATTCATATGCTTTACATCTGGTACACATAGCCATGCTCTTGAAGGCAATTTTCTTATAGCACAAAGGATTTCTTAAAATGTTACAGTATAATCTAACAACTTTACACACTGTTTAAGAAATATAGAAAAGGGCAACTTGCTCTCATTTGCTTCTCAAATGCCAAACCCATATACAGTAATATAGTTTTATGGAGTGTAGTTTTTTTTTTTCTTGGCATTAGACATTACATTACTTTTCAGTGGCATAAATTGAAAACAAAATCGCATTACCTGACAAATTTTCAGCAATTTGCCAATACTAAATGTTACTGAGTCTATTAGTACTTGTATATTGAGTTTGTTTTATATGAGTTTTTTTTTCTCCCTTATAGCACTGGTAACAGAGAAATGCAAAGTGAAAGAAAAACTGGTTTAATCAGCACAGAATGCGGCTTTCAATGTAAAAAGAAAAGCCTGTTCCACATTAGTAATTTTGTAAAAATCTAATAGAACATGTTTAGGAGCAGGTTCCCAAATTGCCTCTCAAATTTGGAGGATTTCTTTCTTTCTTTTTTATTTACCTACTTATTTATTTGAGACACATAAATGTTGCTCTGGCCAAAGTGCTGCGGCATCAGCCTAGTTCACAGCAACCTCCCACTCCTGAGCTCAAGCGATCCTCCTGCCTCAACCTCCTGAGTAGCTGGGACTGCAAATGCATGCCACCACACCCGGCTAATTTTTTCTATTTTTAGTAGAGATGGGGTCTCACTCTTGCTCAGGCTGGTCTCCAACTCCTGATCTCAAGCGATCTTCCCACCTTCGCTTCCCAGAGTGCTAGGATTACAGGTGTGAGCCACCACGGATATTTGGAGCATTTCTAAAGAGGTAAATGAATGTGAATGTTTTTCTGAAAACATCTCTTAGAGAAGAATCCTATACAGGAAGTCCCCAGGTTATGGACAACCCAATTTATGGTGTTCCGTACTTATGAACAGACTTCCAAGGCCCCCCATAAGGACAATTTATAATTAAATAACTAAATGAATAATCTGGGAACTAGCTTCTTTTGCACATGGGAAAAAAACCCACATGGTGTAAGTGGTTGGTTGGCACAGCATCTATTCGCCAGCAGCCAGTCTCATTGTTTATATGGTCTCTTTCTCACAACATGACTTTCGACTTAAGTATTTTATTCAATTTTGTGAGTCTGTGTTTCCCCTTATAACCATGCCTCCAAAGCCAAAGTCCACTGAAAGTCTAGGTGAGCCTGCAGTATAGAGAAAGGTGATTGCAATGGAAATGACAGTAGAAATAATTAAGCGTTCAGACAAAGGCCAGACTCCATCATTCACTGGGAAAACATTAGGCTTCAGTTGCTCGACTACTGGAACAATTATAAAGGATAAAATGAGAACAATGAAACATGTGAAAGGCAGTGCTCCAATGAAAGCATCAATTATTACTAAGAGAGTAGTGGATTAATTATTGATATGGAAAGGTTATTATTGATTTGGTTAGAAAGATCAAAATAACGAAACATTCCTATTAGCCTAGTGTTGATGCAACATTAGGTGAATGTTAACCTTTAATATTCTTTTTTGAAATTTTTCCTATCTCCTATCTAAACTTTTTGTATGAGTTTGTTTTTATGTCCTGTTTGTTTGAATTCAAAGAAAGAGCACAATAATTTCTGTTAACTTATTGTTACAGTACAGGGCTATTATCATTACAGTATTACACTGTATTCTTATTACCACATATGGCCATTATACTATTGTTATTATTACCATATATGCATTGTTCATCAGGGATCCCAGTTACACACAAATTTGGTCCAAAGACATTCTCAGGAATATCTCTCATCCATAATCCCAAGGCTTCCTGTATTTTTCTTTCTTTCTTTCTTTCTTCCTTTTTTTTTTTTCTTATTTGAACTCAGGTTTTAACTTCATAGGCTGAATTATACTTAAGAACTATCAAAGATGGCTGTTGGTCAAGAACCTGTGTACTCCAGCAGAATGGTGGTATCATTAATTGAAACAGGTTAACATTATATTTGGATTGGGATGGGATAGAAAAGTTGATGTTTTAAGATTCAGGTAATAAAGCCTGTAACCAGAAGGTAGAGAAGAAATGGGAGATGTGGGCCATTGAGTTACTCTGGCTTTTACATTTGACTGATAATTGGCTAGGTATACTCAATGTCTGTTAGATAAACAGATGAATGAATAGATTGTTGGGTTAAAATATTCAACAAGGTGAATTCCAATGGGCACCTGGAGAAAGGAAGAAACTGGGGTGTTTTGTCTTCTGTTATTACACTAGGCAAAATTTTTAGGGATGGCCCATTATAAGTTTGATAGCATCCTCAGATTACTATTTTCAGACACCATCCTGAGAAGAAGGCAAATATTAATAGACCAGTTCTGATGGCAATATTCTAGTACCATTTTAACTAGATGTAAATCCAATTGTTTGACCTCTATTATTTACCAAGGCCTGCATTACTTACCAGTCCTGGAGAAGGAAAACTAGGTATTTTCAATGGAAGAGCTATGAAAAATGCCCTCCAAATACAGAAGAGATCCACTGTATATTCTGATTAAGTACCATAAGAAAAATCATGTTAAAAAAACTTAGGAGAAAATTGTTCAGGTACAATATATGTGTTAATATGAGCCACAGCTATCTTCCAAGAGTACATGTTCTTTGCATTGGTAAGGGGCTTAGTCTTCTTTTTCCTTTTTTTCTAACCGTTTGACCATTTCAAAAGCACCATCTTAAACAATATTTATTTTATAAATGCATAAAACAAGGACATGAGATTTTTGCACCAAGTTTTTAAATTTTTCAAGAGAAAATGATATTCATATGTTTATACAATTAATTGGTAAGTGGGTGAACTAGATATCAACATGGGTCCAATCTACTGGGTACTAAGACATTATGATAGTTTAATAACCTAATATAATGCGTGACACTATTACAGTGCTATATAAGAAATAAAACAAACACAATAAATAAATTCTCCCTGGGATACAATCTGTAAATTAATCTGTTCAGCAAGCCTGTTGCAGCAAAGATTTAAGGTGTAATTTTTTAATTGTTTTAAACAATGCTGTCTGTATATTTTCTTTTCAAGATTATTAATTGAGATAAACTGATTATACTTTTCTGTATTTTTCCTCTTTGTGTTCAAGAAGTTACTTTCTTCACTTCAGAGAGATGATTTCCTGATTCTTAAAAAAAAGTTCCCACTTAACTATTCCCAAATTGGCTAAGGAATCCTAAAGAGGAAAGATCAGAAATCACAGCAATTTCTTAGAAAATTCTGCCAAATGTGGCAGGTGTAGAAACCTGGCTTGTATTTGGGGACATGGTTTTCTTTCTAACAAGGTTATCGTGGACACAGGTAAGTAGTTCGGGTTAGGGGAGATGTACAAATGTTAGAGTATTTTAAGATCATCTTGTTAAGGCCACAGGGCCACACAACACTATTGAAGGTGAGAGAAAGTTTTTCTACTGAAAGGAAAGGATTTCTCACCATCAATCATCTTGGGAAAAGTGTTAATCCCTGAGCTGAAACCAATGACAAAATATCAGATCTTAAACAATAGTAGGAGACAAGCCAGCCTGACTGAGAAGGTATCAGGAGTCTTCCCTGTTGGTGTAGGAAAACTGTAGCTGGTCATGTACATGCAAGCCAGCAACAGGGTCTGAGAGCCATCTGGGCAGAGACACTTCTGGAGTGATTAAAAGGGCTGAGCGCCTACTCTGAGCAAAGTGAGAAAAGAAAGAACAGCGGGTGCTCCCCTGAAGCCTGGGAGGTGGTCCCAGGGAGAGCTCCTTGAGGAGGCCAGCCGTGTCTAGGGAAGCAAAGCTCTTAGCAACAGAGCCAAGGAGCTAGCAGCCAGATGGTAGACCAAGTGGAACTTAGTGAAGAACTTTCGCCTGAGCATTTGATCTGTGCACAATTTATCCTACAAAACATTCAGTTATAGCTAAGATTTGGGGGAATGTGGAGGCCAGTGTCAGGAATTAGACTATTAGAGACTCAAGCCACAATCACTTGGGTTTAAAAAAGGAAACGTGGTTTTGTTTTGCAGCTAAAGCCAAAGTCCTGGAAGACTACATAAAGAATTTGAGCTCAGATTCTTGTAGCCCACTAGCAAGGCTACTCTATCTTGCTTATCTGCATAGTTGCTTAGGTCGGTGCCACCCAGAATGTGGTCTGCAGATGAGCAGCATCGTCATCATTTGGGAGCTTGTTAGAAGTGTCAATCTTCCAGCCCAGCCAAACCTCCTGCATCAGAATCTCTGGGGAATCTGTGTTTTAACCATTTGCCTGGGCCACTCTTGTGCATACTAAACTGTGAGAAGTATTGCCTTAAATGGCACATTATAGGGGTTAAAAGCAAGACCTTGGAAGCCAGACTGCATGCCTCTGAATCCTGTCTCCACTACTTACCAGCTGTGTGACCTTGGCAAAGTCACTTAACCTCTCTGTGCCTCAATTTGTTCATCTGTAAAAAAAGAACAGTAACAGTACCTATCTTAATGTTGTTATGGGGGTTGTTCTGGGGATTATTTTAGGAAGTAAATAAAATTATATTTGTAAAATGCTCAAAACAGAACCTGGTACCTAGTAAGCACATACAATGATATACAACTACTCAAAGAAGTAAGACCCCAGTTTCCAAAGTACCTATTTACATTGCCTTAGCAGCCTGTAGAAATCAATTTCCTAAGGACAGCCATTATTTCTACTTTTCTTTGTTTTGATTAAGGAGAATGTGGACCCATAACAAATTTCCTCTGTATAAGTCAGATATTCTTAATAGGTTTTTTTTTAGAGATGATTTTGAAACTCTGCAATATCAATATAGATATACAGACATATAGACATTTTATTCAGAAGACAAGAATAGAATTTTATATATATATATTTCAAAAATAGATTTTTAAAAACTGAATCAAATTTTTTTTTTATACATCAGTAATTTCATGGTAAGGCTAGGAGTGATGCCTGTCTTAAGTGCTTACAGCCAAAGATTAGGTGGGAGAAATGGATCACTTCTAGAATAACTGTCCACAAACACCTTCTAGGAGGAAGCCTATGAACTAGGCCTTTTGGATAGGTTGGATTATGGTAGATGAAGATGAGGCGGCCTTTCAGATACATGGAAAAGCATGAACAAAGGCAGGGAGGTAAGGATCCTTTGGAGATTTTCCAAGTTTGCTGGGAACTTTTGGGAATTAAGTCTGTAACTCTGGTTGGGGGCTAGATTTATACATAGTCTAATAAGTGCAAATCCTTTATGCAGATTTATTCCATATATGATCTCAAAAAACAGTAATTTTGGCAGGCACCAGGAGTAGAATTATTCTTCCCATGTTACCGATGGGGCAAGTGAGGCCTAGTGCAAGAGATGACTGCTGAGAGTTCACCCTCTTGTGTCCAGAGACAGAACAGCATAAGAAGCCCAATTTCTGCCCTCCAGCCCAGGACTATGCCTCTTCCCCCATCCACAGTAAAAATAAAATCTGGGGTTGGAAATCACCAGGACAGCAGCTGTGGCGCAGCCTCAGGGCCATCTTGAGGACACCTTTGGAGGAAGCTGTGGGAACAACATATAGACAGAAAGAAGGTATTTGACTTGCATAATGACTAAGAGCAGAGACTCAGAGACTCTGGAGTTAGGCCTGGTTTTGAGTTTCAGTTTCAGAGTTAAGGTGTTATCTTGGGCAGATTATATAACTTCTCTAAGCCTTAGTTTCCTCATCTGCAAACAAGGTAAAGAACAATGCCTATCTTATGGGACGGTTCATGAGGTCTGAATGACGTATTGCATTCTAAGTACCTTAGCACACTTTTCCTCGTCCGGTCTCCTGCTGTCTCCTCCCGTCTCCTCATCCGGTCTCCTCCCATCTCCTCTCACGGTCTCCTGTTGTCTCCTCCTCCGGTCTCCTCCCGTCTCCTCTTCCTGTCTCATCTCGTCTCCTCTTCCGGTCTCCTCCCAGACCATCTCCTCGTCTCCTCCTCTGGTCTCGTTCCGTCTCCTCTTCCGGTCTTGTCCCGTCTCCTGTATTATGTGTTTTTAATGAATGGCTAAATATCCAATAATATTTTAAGTTTGATACAGCTCTTAAACATTAGTCTAATTGACTCGATGACTGGAAAAAAAGGATTATTGCCAGAGTCTATTTGGTCATTAAGAACACATTTATTGCCCTTCCCCACAGTTTTCCCCAATATAAAAAAAATATATATTTCTTGAACCACCTGTTTTTTATAACTAAAATTTTATTATAATAATAGTATGTTTTTCAGAATATTACAGGGGTACAAATGCTTTGGCTACATATATTGCCTTTGCCTCTCCCAAGTTGGACCTATAAGTGTGCCCAACTCCTAGACATCATGCACCATACCCATTAAGTGTGAATTCATTCCTCCCCACCACACTCATCCCACCTGACATCCTATGAATGTTACTTCCACATGTGCACATAAGTGTTGATCAATAGTACCAATTTAATGGTGACTACATGTGGTTCTTGTTTTTCCATTCTTGTATTACTTCACTTAGAAGAATGGGCTCCAGCTCTATCCAGGATAATACAAGAGGTGTTACTTCACCATTGTTTTCTGTGGCTGAGTAGTACTCCATGGTGTACATATACCACATTTTATTAATCCACTCATGTATTGATGGGCACTTGGGTTGTTTCCACATCTTTGCAATTGTGAATTGTGCTGCTATAAACATTCTAGTGCAGATGTCTTTTTTATAGAATGTCTTTTTTTCCTTTGGATAGATGCCCAGTAATGGTATTGCTGGGTCAATATGGAGATACCTCAAAGAGCTACAGGTAAAGCAATATGTGTCTTTTTGACTGACTTATTTCACTTAGCATAATGTCCTTAAGATTCATCCATGTTGCATTATAGCATGTGTCAAATTTTCTTGTTTTGTAAGGCTGAATAATATTCTGTTTGATCTATAACCACATTATGTTTATCCAGTCATCCATGAATAGACATTTGGGTGGCTTCCACCTCTTGGTTGTTGTAAATAATGCTGCTATTAACATGGATGTACAAATATCCATTCCAGTCTGCCATTGACTACATGTTTATATGCCCCTAAAATTTATACATTGAAACTTAATCCTCAATGTGATAGTACATGTAGGTGGGATCTTTGAGAGATGATTTTGCTCTAAGGATAGAAGCTTCATGAATGGGATTAGTGTCCTTAGAAAAGAGACTCCAGAGAGCTTCCTAGCTCCTTCTACCCAGTGAGTATACAGTGAGAAGACAGCCAGCCATCTAGGAACCAGGAAGCAGGCCCTTACCAGACATTGCATCTTCCGGAGACTTGACTGCAAACTTCTAGCCTTCAGAACTGTGAGAAATAAATGTGTGTTGTTTATAAGTCACACAGTCTGCTGTTTTTTTGTTATAGAAGTCTGAACAAACTAAGACAATTCCCTCGCTTTTACTTTTTTGGGGTATAAACTGTGAACCAAAATAAAATTTTAAGGCTCACCCTCCAACACCAGCTGACTGAATGGACCCCCTTGTGGCCAAAGGAATATTCTAAAACTAAATTGCCTGCCAGGAGGAGGGAGGTCAGACATGCCTCATCATGCCCCCCTCCCTTCTTGGAGACATCCTTTGTGACCCATTGATAGGCCTAAGGGTATGCAAGACAAAACTGAGGGTCCTCAATTTACACAACAAATCTATGTCCAGTGGCTTATCTCTGATAACAGCTCCTTATGTTAAAATATTCCAAGCCTTTAGACAAAGCTTCATGTCTTTAACCAATCACAAGCCAAAGAATCTTTAAAACCACTCATAACCTGTAAGCCCCTGCTTCGAGATGTCCCACCTTTTCTGGCCAAACCAATGTATGCCCCCCACATATTGATTTATGACTTTACCTGGAACTCCTGTCTCCCTAAAATGTATAAAACCAAACCGTAACCCAGCCACATCGAGCCCACTTGCTCAAGGCTTCTTGAGAGTGGCTCCAGGTCATGATCCTCAAATTTGGCTCAGAATAAACTTCTTTAAAATATTTCAGAGTTTGGATTTTTCCATCCACAGTACCCAGAGGTAGAAGTGCTAGGTCATATGGTAATTCTCCATTTACTCTTATGAGGAATCACCTCCAATTCACTGTTATTATTAAAAATATATGGTATTCTAAGGTTTCCTGCCTTAGGTTTAGGTCTGTTAACTATCTTGAGTGTATTTTCGTGAGAGGTGAGAGGTAGGGATCCAGTATCACTTTTCTGCATGTAGCTATCCAATTTTCCCAGCACCATTTATTGAAAAGGAATTCGTTACCCCAATGAATATTTTTTTCTCATTTATCAAAGATTAGGTTACCATATGCAGATGGTTTCATCTCTGGGCTCTCAGTCCTGTTCCATAGATCAATGCTTCTGTTCTTGTGCTAATACCAGGATTGAAGTCTGACAGACTGATTCCTTCCAGTTTATTATTTTTGCTTAAGATTGCTCTGGCTATACGAGGCTTTTTCTGGTTCCATATAAAGTGAAGAATTATTTTCTCTAGGTCTTTAAAGAATGGTGCTGGTACTTTAATGGGGATTGCATTTATTCTGTAGATCACTTTAGGTAATATTGACATCTTAACAATATTGATTCTACCAATCCATGAACAAGGTAGATTTTTCCATCTTTTT
>CAUYRT010034333.1:0-24698 GCA_963574885.1 Lepilemur ruficaudatus | reverse complement strand
TACATATATTTTTCAGTTGGCCAATTAATTTCTTTCTATTTATAGTAGAGACGGGGTCTCGCTCTTGCTCAGGCTGGTCTCGAACTCCTGACCTTGAGCTGTCCACCCGCCTCGGCCTCCCAGAGTGCTAGGATTACAGGCCTGAGCCACCGCGCCCGGCCCCTGACTGCATATCTTTATGGCACAACATACATACAATATCCTCTGTGGCTATTTTTAGCAGAAAGAAGGGAGCTGGCAGGTATGTAGGGGTCAGGGCATGAGTCCTCAGTCTTCTCCACTAGTCCAGGAAAGCTTCCTGGAGGAGGAAATACCTGAGCCACCCCAGAGAAGGGGACAGCTGCAGGTGAGAAAGGCACCCTCTCATAATGAGAGTTTGCTTCTCTGACCAAAAGCGGTCTCCACTACCTTCTCACCCTCATTTTGGGGTCTGGGGAGGAAAAGTCAATGCAGCTCAGGGATCCCATACTATCCCAAGCCTCAAACTTTCCTAGACACTACCGGCATTTTGGAGAAGATGTAGAAGAGACCAGTATGTTTTTCAAAGAGAGGAGATCCAAGACTCTAGTTTTGACATGCACAAGCACAAATCTTGCTCTCTTAACAAGCCAGTTTCTTGTTTGGATTTTTTTTTTTTTAACCACAAGAAAGTTTTTTAAAGTCCCAAACTTGAACGCACAGATGGGCTACATCTCGGACCTCGGGGTGTGCCAAAGCCCTGTCACTCAGCGCTGATCTGCCAGCAGTGGCCCAAGGAGCGGTAGGGAGTCCGGGGTCTGCAGGCCGCATCCCAGCCCTGCCCTAAGGCCGCTTGGCCCTCCCTGGGGGCCTTGTATGGACCGTCCCAAGCCAGTCCACTGGGCCACACGGTCAGCCCTCGACAGCGCCGGCGGTCTCCCCTTCTGCTGCATCCTATAGACCTCCCATCCCTCCGCCTGGGCTTCGCCTTCCACTCCCCGCAAGCCCCATTCCCAAAAGGTCTTCCTCCGAGCCCTCCCCTGGGAGACCCCACTGCGCTCGGTGCCCGGGCCCCGCACACATCTTCCCCTTCCCAGACCGCTGCCCGGCCCCCCCACGGCGCCTGCCCGGTCCTCGTCCTCTTGCCCCACCGCCGCCCGGCCCACGCCGCCTCCCCGAGTGCCCCCTCCTCCGGGCGTCCCGGCCGCTCCCCTCCTCGGGACCGGGTCGGGGGCTTGCCCAGCCCGCCGGGCGCTGGCCCGAGCGCACGCAGCCCCGCACGCTCCGAGCCCCCGCCCGCCGCCGCCCGCCGCCGCCCGCCGAGGGGCCGGGCTCACCGCGCTCGCAGGACTGGGGGTCCCGGCTCGGCTGGAGCTCCCGCACCGCCGCCGCCAGCGGAAACGGGGGGCGGGCCGGGGAGCTGGCGGCGGGGCGGGGCCTGCCCGGGAATGGCGCGGCCGCGGGCGGGGCTGCAGCGGGGCGGGACGAGCCCCACGGGCCCGCGCCGGGCGCGAGGGCAGCCGGTGGGCAGGGGGCGAGCCGGCCCGGGGGTCGGGCCTCGGGGCGGCACGGAGCAGGACGGGGCTACGGGCGGCGCGGGAGCCAGCGTCCTGCGCCACCACCCCCGCTGGGCCCCGCGTTAGAGCTGCAGGGAGCCGGGGCCGAGCGCACGGCCCGCGGGCACGGGCGCCCTCTCGGGGTTCCGGAAGCCTCCCTCCCCGCCCCGCCGCCCGGATTCCCGGATCGGCGCCTTCTCCGAAGTGTTATTACCACGCTGCAGCCCTCCCCAGGGTTGGAGGGTAGGGGCCTGGCAGTTAGCGCTCGGAGCTCCGCGTCCACACGGCACCCAAGGGTCGCCCGGGCCAGGGTCTCAGCGTCCCCCCGTGCCTGGCTAAGAAAGCCTTCCCTGGTACTTGGGCCCGACTATTTGAGATGCCAACAGCGCGGTGACACCTCTGCCCCCAGATACCTCTGCTGGAGCAGCCGCTACCTCCCCAGAAGCCGAAGGCCTCCGAGTGTTGATGAAGGGCTTTGTGTGCCCTGAGGGGCTGAACTGAAGCAGGAGAAACTCAAGTGAGGCATCTCTGGCCTAGCGCTTCCTGTAAGTTTTTCCAGGCCTAGATTCTTGAAGCCAAAGGGCCTCAACTTGTTTCCAAAGCGACCACTAAAACGCCATCTCTTCCCCTCAGCATTACTGTCATCAAAGATGCATTGTGTGCTTTCCACGTGCATCACAGTGGCCCTAAGTGTGATTTGAGGCAAATTTTTAAGATCTGACTGCAATCCCAAGGGTCCCTTTGCTTTCCCTTAATTAGACCAGCAATTTCCCCTCATCTGGGCCCGCTCCCCTCATGCACACCTTGTTTTTGTCTTTCAAACTCAACCCACAATCCTCCTCCTTCTGATGGCCCTTTCCCACCAAGTGAAATACTCTCACTTCCTTCAAAACCTTGTTTAATGCCCCCAAATCTTCCCACACTAATCCCCGCCAGCCCCAATCCCTCCGGTCACTGCAGCAGCCCTTTGGCACATGTTGCCAACCTGCCAAGCTCCCAGAAAAGGAAACTGAGGCTCAAAGAGGGAAAGAGACTTGCTAGCGGTGCATGTCAGCGAACGAGCTCACTGCGAAGACAGCAGGAAGCAGCCTGGTGAGGTGGCCGCCACAGGGCTTTGGAGCCAGACACACCTGTCTGAACCCAGCCTCTGCCTCTTATGGGCTGTGACCTCTGGGGGCCTCAGTCCGCTCACCTGTGGAATGGAGGATGAGAATACCAATTCCACAGGGTTGATGGGCCGACCCAGGCGATGCAGGCGAAAGCACAACATTTGATGCATGGTGAGTGCTCCACAAAGGCTGGCTTCCTCCTGCACTTTAAAATCGGGTACATACATCTGAAATAATGGGATTTTGGAGTCTTAGAGATGGATGAAACCTTACAAGAATCCCCTCAGCAATAACCCACAAACTGGCCACAATGTTCCCACTCCTGCAGCACATCCGGAGATGGCAGCCTCGGTGCCATGGCAGGGCTGCCGCTTGGAGGGAGGGCTGTGGAGAAAAGCTGTAGAAGAGATGAGATTGTTCACCATAAAGGACGCCAGGGTGATGCATAGTCTGTGAGGCAGACACGCTGATCATGTCCACCAAAGACTAAACTCAAATAAACCTGACAATGAAGCAAGACGCTCTGGGAGAAGGAACTCCCAAAAGCATGAGGTCACAGTTTATTGTACCAGGCTTATGAGGAATGACACTGAGTTTTTGTCCTGGAGATTCTGGAACTGCTGAGGGCTACCCTATATCAGCTTAGATATGAGCAGGGTGACCATATCCAGGTTCTTGGGCATACCCTACTTATTCCTCTTGTCCTGGCATGGTTATCAATAGTCCCCCCTCACTCTCAAAATATCCTGGTATGGACAATAAATTATATGCCACTTTAACTAACAGCAAAGGCAGTACTCCAAACAGCTCCTTCCAGCCCTGGATGTCAGCAACTCTGCTGGAATTTCTGGATCCCCAGAGACTTCAAAAGATACTATGTCAGTTTATCCCCTTGAAATCACCAAATCAAATCAAAAATGATAATAAGCAAAAATAAAATTTCCAGCCAGCCACCCCAAGTTTCAGGGACAGTGCCTGCTGAATTGTGACACCTAGTGGGGAGAGTTCACACTGCCCAAGGCTGAGTTCCAGGAACATGTCACATTGGGCCACAGGTTTCAAGTCACATGTAAAGCGGAGAATGGCTAACAAGTGCTTGTGTGCCAGGCACAGTTCTAAGGACTTCACACGTTTCGATTCATGGGTCCCCAGGGCTACTCCATGAGGTCAGTACCATCATTGGCCTGCCATCTTACGGATAAGGAAATTGAGGCTTAGGTGGGTCACTTAGCCAGTAAATGACTAGCTGGGCTCTAACCCCAGGTCATCCGGCTGCAGGCCTGTGCACTTACTGCTACTAAGTACCATCAAGTAACAAAGTTACTTCAGGGGGGTCTTCCACCCAAAGAGATTCCCCCAAGCCCTCTGATACAGAGATGACATGAAGGCAGAGTGAGAAATGGAAGGTACTGGGAGTTCTCCGCCAGGTCTGCCAGGGAGGAGTGGTATTTTCCACATCTGTAATGTCGGGACATTAAAGCAGGCAGGAGAAGACTTATAAACCATCATTTAAATACACAGTGGGGGGAGCTGCTGTTTTAAAGCAGCACTTCCCAGGGTGATAAAGCAGTTCCCCCTCCACCTGCCCCCTTGACAACACTCACTTGTGCAAGTCATAGTGTGGTTACCAGTCCGTGACACCTACCATGTGCACCAAGAGAGCCCAAGCCCAGACCTCCCACAGTTGTCAAGGTGAGGCAGGCAAAAGTAACCAGACTGTCTGCTTCCATTCCACGCCCCCTCTGCTAAAGGGTGCGCACCAATGCCACGCCCCCTTCCTTCGCCTTCTTTCCCCTCCAAGGCTCAAAGTGAGGTGGGTGCGGCAGGACTGAGGGGCCGACGGGGGTCTTGTACAAGTCTTTGTTATATAGGGTTGCCATGTGATCTTTGGGACACACTTATTCTAAACAAAATTGTTATCTGAAACTCACATTTCATTGAGTGTCCTGTATTTGTTTTAATAATTGCTAAATCTAGCAACTTGCCTTTGTTATTGATTGTTGCTACAACAATTGGAAAACATGGACTAGATCAGAGGAGGGCAAACTTTGTCTGTTAAGGGCCAGATAGCCAATATTTTAGGCTGTGTAGGTTATGCAGTCTCTGTCCCAGTTATTCAACTGGGCCACTGGAGCACAAAAGCAGCCGTAAGTAATACATAAATGAACAAGCACGGCTGTGTGCCAATAAAACTTTATTACAAAAACAGGCATCATACCACAGTTAGCCAACCCCTACACTAGGCTAGTGTGTTTTTCAAATTGGGCTTCAGACCCCTAGCTATCCTCAGATGTATCATGGGGGAGAGAGTGGGCTGTTTTCACGTGTGAAAAACAGAGCAAGACTGATCAAAAGCATTGAGCATAATGAACACCAGCAGTTCCATGGGTGGGTGTGTGCATGTGTGTGCGTGTGTGACCCAGGATGGGTCAGTGCCTGCAGATTACTAGAGGGTTTGGAGCTGCCTAGGTTTTACAAGGTCTTGATCTGAGGAAGGGCAGATTCTGTGTCTGGGGTTGCTGGTGGTCAGTATGTACTCTGTGAAGACAGAAATGCACAGGCAACATTGTGAAATCAGACAGAAATTACAGAAGCCAAGAAAACAGGACACCCTGCAAAAGGTCTTCAAGTAACACTGAAGCCACTGGCATTGGTCCACTGATGTAGAGTATTCAGGAACACATGGTAACTATCTATGAGTGCCTCTGTGTGTGTGTGTGTGTGTGTGTGTGTGTGCAGGCATTGTTGTGTACACCATCTATCTAAACATGTGAGTAGCAACTGAGGAATTTGCATGGTGGTTGCAATCAACAAATGTAACAGTAATAGCGATATCAGATACATTTGTATCAACTTTCTTACTAATCTTAGACTATTCCTTTATGCTTATCAAGGGCAATTCCATAGTATAAAATCACACTTTAAATCCTGCCCTGGAGATCAAAACCACATATAAAAAGACTGACCAATTAAAAGCATTAAACCCTAACATGAACTTACACAGCACAGAAAAAGTTAATGTGTCTGGAGCAGACGAGTTTTAGGGGTCACCGTGCAAGTTAAGGACAAAGAATCAGACAAGCCAGTGTTTAAGGATTTTGACATGTATATATGTCCTAAAATGAGTCAGTCATCAGTGGACTGTTTTAAATAAGAGAGTGACATGATCGGACTTGCATTTTGATACTATCACTCCTGCTATCAGGTAGAGAACAAATTAGAGGGGGCAGAGGGCAGAACAGATACGGGAGGCTTTAGCAGTGATCTAGGCACAAGAGGAGGTTAGACTAGTCTAGGTTGGTGGTGGTGAAAAAGGAGCAATGCGGACAGACTTGAGAGAGATTTAACAGGTGAAATTTAGCCAGGTGTTATGGCTGGTACCTGTGATCCCAGCACTTTGGGAGGTCGAGGCAGGAAGAGCCCTTGGGACCAGGCATTGAAGACTACCTTGGGCTACATCATGAGACCCCATCTCCACAAAAAATTTAAAAATTAGCCAGGCATGGTGGCATGCACCTGTAGTCCCAGCTACTTGGGAGGCTAAGTTGAAAAGATCGCTTAAACTCAAAGATTCAAGGTTCCAGTGAGCTCTGATCACGCCACTGCACTCCAACCCAGGCGACAGAGTGAGATCACATCTCTAAATATGTAAATAAACAGAGACTTAGGTTTCTCGCCAGTCTAAGAGGATGATTGGTGGAGTCATTCACTGAGATAGGAAACAGATGAAGAGGACTGAATTTTAAGAGAAAGATGGTGAATTCGAGGAAGATGAAAGCTAGTAAGTGTCCATCAGATTTAGCAAGTCGAAGGTCACTGGGGATTTGGCAAAAGTCACCCGTGAGGCAGAGACTGTGCTGGAGGGAGGTGAGAAGGGAGCAGGCTCTGAGGGAAGGAGATAGACACCTCTTTCAGGGACATGGCTGTAGGTGGGCAGACACGGGGCAGAGAGCTTTTGGAGAGTGCGGATTGGGGAGGGTTGGGGAAGCTAATGGGAGGATTGAGCCTGTTGAACCTCATGGGAAGAGTCCTGTTTGTAGTACAGAGAAATCAGCTCCTAACTGACTAACCCTCCCACAGGAAACATCTGTACACTCCGGACAAAGTACAGACACAAGCAAAAAGCCCACCTGAGGGCTCTGCAGAGTAAGCCAGGTAGGTAGATCTTGCAGGGATTCGAACTGTAGAACAAGCAACTGGCACGCGGTGGGTTCATGTTTTTGTGGATTTCCCCGGTGTTGTCCTCAGTCACAGCACAGCACAGCATGGCTGCAATTCCAACAAAAGCCCACTGCCTTTCTGCCTGGAGAAGCCGGAGGATGGAGCCCAGACCAGTCAGGGGTCCTGAAGAATGACGAGTGATTCCTGGAAAGGAAAAAGTCAGAGGACAGGAGCCTAGAGTTTTCTAAATAAACTCTGCTGATGTCACTGACTCATGCCGGAGCCATACGTGGACAGGGAAGACTGTAGGCAGACTCACTAAAGATGAAGGAACCAAACCGGGGCTTGTGCGTCCACCCACTGCAGGTAAGACAGAGTTTGCAGTTTGAGTTTAGCCAAGTTAATCGTCTGCTAAAAGAAAAATATCAACACTTTTCTGAGGAATAAAACAGAATCCAGAGTCTCTTCAACATAAACCTTCATAATATTCAGGATATGATCCAAACTCCCCAAGCATACAAAGAGCCAGGAAAATGTGACCCATGCTCAAGGGACAAGCAAACAGCAGAGGCCAGTCCCAAGACAACTCAGATGTTGGAATTATCAGACAAGGATTTTAAGGCAGCTATCATAACTTTGCTCAGGGATATGAAGAACAATACATTTATAATGAGTGAATAGATAGGAAACCACAGCAGAAAAATAGAAAATACAAAAAGAGACCAAATGGAAATTTTGGAACTAAAATATCTAGAACAAGAAATTCACTGATGGGGTGTGGTGGTGTGCACCTGTAGTCCCAGTAACGTGGGAGGCTAAGGCGGGAGGAACCCATGAGCCCAGCAGTTTGAGACTGCAGTGAGTTGTGTGTGTGTGCCTGTGATTAGCCACTGCACTCCAGCCTGGGCGACATGCTAAGACCCCATCTCTAAAAAGCAAACAAACAAAATTCACTGGCTGAGCTTAATGACCATTCCACCATCTCAGGGGAAAGAGTAAATGAACTTATAGAAAGATCAATAGAAATTATCCAATCTGAAAGACAGAGAGAAAAAAGATTGGGGGAACAAAAGATAAGACAGAGCTTTGGGTTCTTGGGATTATATCAAAATGTCTAATGTGTGAGTAACTGCAGTCACAGAAGGAGCAGGAAAAGGAAATGGGACAGAAAGAAATTTATTTAAAAGCTTTTGGGGACAATCCAGTCAAGGAGGAGAGGTTGAATATATGGGAAAGATAAGGGATCACAAATAGTGTAAGTTTCGGCAGATGAAGGGAAGGAATTCACAATGTAAGTGTGGTGACTTGGCTAAGGCGGAAGCTATGACAGCACTTGTACGGCACAGTGGGTGGGGGAGGGCAAGAAGGCTACGGTAGGAGCAAACATAGGTGGATATGCAGAATTTTCATCTGACGGCTTCTATTTCCCTGTAAAAAAAAAGAAGAAGAATAAAGAAAAAAGAAAGGAAGGAAGCAAGGAAAGGAGGAAAGGAAGAAGGAAGACAGAGAGAAAGGGAGAGAGGAAAAGGGAGGGAGGGAAAGGAAAGAAGACAAGGTCACATGCTGCAGGGGGAGGTGTGGAGGAGGGCCAGAAGTTTGAGGAGATGGATAGAGGTTTGGAATAGTCTCTGTGGGAGAGTGAGTTAATAACACACACTTAACAGGGTTTCCTAGGTGTACTGAGGGCCCCTTTGAACATAGTACCCTGAATTTACGTAGAATCAGTATGCCCTGTTGTGTGACATTCCCAGAGGCTGCCTGACTACAGGCACAGTGGAACGGTTCCCAGCAATGGCAACGCCCAAATTGTGACTGTGGAAGTGGATGGCTTGGGATGGTAGAGGTGGTCTTTGGGGAGAAGGAAGTCAAGAAACAGAGAGTTGGCCGGGTGCGGTGGCTCACGCCTATAATCCTAGCACTCTGGGAGGCCAAGGCGGGCAGATTGCTCAAGGTCAGGGGTTCGAAACAAGCCTGAGCAAGAGTGAGACCCCGTCTCTACTATAAATAGAAAGAAATTAATTGGCCAACTAAAAATATATAGAAAAAATTAGCCGGGCATGGTGGCGCATGCTTGTGGTCTCAGCTACTCGGGAGGCTGAGGCAGAAGGATCGCTTGAGCCCAGGAGTTTGAGGTTACTGTGAGCTAGGCTGACGCCACGGCACTCACTCTAGCCAGGGCAACAGAGTGAGACTCTGTCTCAAAAAAAAAAAAAAAAAGAAACAGAGAGTCCAGTGGGACTGTTGGAAATTTCACCCAATACAACACCGAATTCATCCAGGATGAGAGCAGCAGACAGTTGGAGAGGATGTGGGACCAGTACAGAGGTCTTTGAAGAAGGAGGGGCCAGGAGGTCCGTGGACAGAAAGCTCTCAGGAGGGGCAGAGGAGGGCTAGCTCTACGGCCGAGACTCAGGAAAAGCCTAAGGAAAATGGGAGGTGAGGAGGACAGTGACTTTACCTCTGGGCTTTTAAGCTGTGGCATGGGAGCAAAGAACTGCCACCCTGCAGGAGGGCTACGCAGACACAGCGTCTGCAGGTGACTACCGCACTCATGTCTGCTGTACAACAGCCACTCCACATTCAGCAGCTTGAGACAGCATACGTTTCGTGCCTCACAGCTTCAGTGCATCGGTCCCAACATGGTGTGGCTGGTTTTCTGCTCAGGATCTTGGGAGGCTAGAATCAAGGTGTTGTCCAGATCGCCACCTGAGACTCTCCCGGAAAGAATCTGCTTCGAGCGCATGGAGCACACTCAGGCTGGAGCAGAATTCATTTCCTTGTGGAGAAGACTGAAGGCCCCGGCTTCGAGCCAGCTGCCCTCAGTTCTTAGCCCTGTGGGTTTTCCCAACGTGCCACTCATTTCACCAAGCCCGCAGGCTCTAGAACAAGCCTGTTAGCAAGACAGAATCTTACATAACATCACATAATCACATGCATGACGTCCCAATCCCTCTGCGTAATGTCATCATTAGGAGAAAGCCACAGGTGCACAGGGAGGACGTTACACAGAGGTGTGAGCACCAGGAGTCAGAGACCGTGGGGGCCAGCACATAGGGACGTTTCCTAGTCACCACCGGCAGCATGATGGCGGAGGGCGGAGGTGGGGAAGGCGAGAGCGGGCTCAGGGCAAAAGTACTAAGCACTTGAGGATGAGGGTGTGGCAGAGGATGGGCCGGGTGACAAGGAGAGGGGCCTAGACTATAAGCACAGCAGATGGGATGCGTTCCCTGCTTTTCTTCACCATATGTATTGTAAAAAAGAAATCTGCCTACTTATAAAAACACATGTGTTAAATAGGTTACCGTGCTTAGACACACATTGGTTATATTTTCTCCCAAAGCCTGGCCTCTTTGAAGAGCAGATGGCTGAGGCTTATCCACAGAGATAGTCTGAGAGGAGTCCTGAGAGAACAGAGAGAGGCGAAGTAGCGTCCCAATCTCCCGCGCAGTTAGAGGAGGGTTGGAAGGCACAGACCTCCGAACGAGGAGAGCCATCCCCGAGGCTTTGCAACTGGAATCAAAGCTTGGTGGAGTCAACAGAGTTGGGGAGATGAAATGGTGTGACTGTCAATAAAATGACTCTCTAGAGGAGGATGGCTGATAGGACACACAAGGATTGCAAAAGTGAAGACGGGCATATTTGTAGCCCCGGCCAGAGTGTCTGGGATCTAAGTAGATGGACATCTGTTTATGACATAGAAAAGTTCATAAATCTTACAATTACGATATGCATGTACCATGGTATATTAAAGTTGTTTTCATAAAGGAAGAAATTGATAGTTAAAAAAGAGGGAACAAAACGAAAACTTTTTATATAGGATATATCTTTCAAAGGACTCAACAGCAGGGTTGGAGATAAATCGGCACATCCACGTGGACTCATTCTCCAGCTCTGTCCGCTAGCGTGCCCTGCGAGCGGAGAGCCCTCGCCCGCACAAGTGCCCGGATGTTGTTCCACCACTGCAAGAAATAGGGCCCCCTGGAGGTATATGTAAGTTCCCAACAGTGCCCACTGTTCAATGTGTGTGTCGTAACCACGTTTTGCCTAATTATTAAGCTGTGGATTTCTTGTACTTACACCAGGCAGTGAGATTTAAGGGGTGCCCAGGGATGAAAGATAATGGGGTTGTATTTAAATAAACTAAGTGAGTGAGGGTTTTACGAATCTGGTCACTGTAGCAGAAAAAATTTGACCAAAGGAAGCCACCCGCACTATAACAGCCAGCCTGGAAGAAATTATCTTAGAAACCCACCCAAGACCCAGTGCCCAATCTCCAAGGACTGTCCTTATTGGTGACAGTGTGGCAGCTGCAAAGCTGGAGCTCTGACGCTAATCTGTGACTGTATCCAGGGCCTACATCTTCCGCGGAGTCGTTTCAGCCGCCTGCGAGGCTGGTTCTGCTGGCTCTGTCTGGCTGGAGGCTCAAAGTGAGCACAGAGACCACAGATGGCGCAGATAGGTGAGCTCCCCGTGAGAGTGGAAGGAGGTGCGTGGTGGTGACTGTCGTAGACATCGGGATAATCTGGGTTTATCTGCTTTTTTTGTTGTTGAGGTAAAATTCACACAACATAAAATTAACTGTTAACCATTTTAAAGTGTAGAATTTTAAAAACTGCCTTTTAAAGTGTAGGAAAAGTATAGAAGCATGACACATTAGACATATGATGTCAATTTAGTATTAGGTAGATTGGTGATTAAATGCTTAAATAAATCTGATTAGCTCTGTAAGTTGAGTTACTATGTTTTGTGAATAGTGTTTAAGTTCTCAGTGTTAAATGCTGAGTGTCTAAGATTTCGTTGGATTTGTAAGTCTGCCTTGTTAGATGTTTGAAGTGCTTAATTAAAGTTGAAACAATCTAAACTAACATAATAAGCTTATCAGTGAAATTAAATGTTTAGAGACTTTATAAGCTGAGTATTAATCAAAAAACAAGTTAAAGAGATTTAACATATAAATGCTAGCTTTATGAGCAAAGTAACAAAATGTGTAAGTTGAATTTAAATTAACAAAGCTAGTCTTTAAAATGTATAACTTCAGGCCAGGCACAATGGCTCACACCTGTAATTCCAGCACTTTGGTACGCTGAGGCAGGAGGATGGCTTGAGGCCAGGAGTTAGAGACCAGCCTGGGCAACACGGCAAGATCCACCCCCCATCTCTATAAAAAATAAACAAAAATTAGCTGGGCATGGTGATGTATGCCTGTAGTCCTAGCTACTCAGGAGGCTGAGGCTACAGTGAGTTTTGATCACACCACTGTACTCCAGCCTGGACAACACAGTGAGACTCTATCTTTAAAAAAAAAATTACAACTTCAATAAATTGGAAAACTAAGTAAAATACACAAATTGTAAGTATTCCTTTCTGTGCATAAAAGTTCCCCTTAGAAAAAAACTCAGCAAACAGTGACTTGATGGTTTATAAAGTAATACAAAAGCATAGAATGATATTTATAGTCGAAACTTTGACAGTTGAAAACATTACAAGTCAAATTAAAAGGAAGCACCTCTTGAATTTAAGAAAGAAAATTTATTCATTTTTACTGGTGTTTTGTTTGTAAAGAGAGAAGTAACTAATTTTTGCAAACGATGAATATGTTGCTCGAGTCACGCCTTTCCCAGGGAAGGGAGCCCTGTGTACCTGCCCACGCCCTCCACTCTGTCTCTGCTGCAGAGGAATCGTTATGGATTGACCACAGCCTAGGGGTGGAGCTTCGCTCAGCGCCTGGTCTACAAGTCTAACCCGTTGCTTCTCAACTTCAGCGTGCACAGGAATCACTTGCAGATTTTGGTGCTGAAGGACGGAGGTGTGCGGGGTGAGAGTCTGCACTTGCGGGAGCTGGGAGGATGCGCTCCCGCTGGTCTGGGAGCCACACTCTGACGTCCACGCAGGAGGTGCTCCTCACCCGCTGTGAGGTGAGCACCTGCGCAGGCGGCTCTTTTCCACGGTCCCAGGTAACAAGGTCTGGAGCTGCTCCCCCCACCAGCCAGATAGGCATCTCCCTCCCTGCCTGGTGTTTTCTCTCATATGACAGCTGGGCCCTCATCTAAGGCGGGTGTAGGGCCACTGTCCCTCTTGGTCTCGAGTCTCAGACCCGCTCTGCTGATCTAGCATGTGTGTGGCCTTGTCTCCATCACAGAGATCAGATCCAAGGCTAGATTGGGTGTGGTGGGAGGGGAATAAAGAGAATGGGAAGCCTGACATAATTGTATTTATTTTTTACGTGACTCCCCTCCCCACTGGAAGGTAAGCCCCGTGCGGGCAGGGACTTTGGTTTGATTCACTGCAGAGCCCACAGTAGCCAAAACAGTGCCAGATATACCCTAGGTGCTCAGTAAGTGTTTATGGAGTGAATGAGGCCTGTTTTGGCTGTAGGCATTCGAGCCAACCCTACTAGAATTCCACCGTGGGCTCCAAGTCCTAGCTGATAAGAGAGTGCTGAGAATCTTGCTTAGCCTTTTTGGTGCAGGTACCTCCCTGGTAAAGGAGTGAGTGTGGCTGAGGGCAGGATTTGGGTCTTCCTATGCCTCTTCCCATAGTGCCACCTCAATGCCACTTCCATCTCTACCCCGGCCAGAGAGTGCTCCTTGCCCAAGGCCATGGGAGGACACAAAGTCAGAGGAGGGAACAGAGCAGAGGGCTAGCAACAGAAAACAGAGGCCACGGGGGAATGTGATGAGTTGCCAAACCAGCGACAGCAGAAGCCAATATCAAAGCCAGGGACCACAGCCAGGAATCCCAGGCCCAGGGAGATGAAGAGAACAAGTAAGTGGGCTGAGTATAACCGGGGAGGGGCCGAGGCCTTCCCTGGAGCAGGCATCTGGGGCTCGCTTTCATGTGCCTCCAGGGGCAGTGCTGGGGTGGGCGACACGGGCGGGATGGACAGAATGGCATTTCCCGGGGGCTCATAGTTCCCCAGGGCTAAAGCTGGGAGGCAGCATGTGGTCTTGGAAGTCACGAGGCTGACTCTGAATCCCAGCTTCCACTCTGGGTAACCTTAAGCAAGTTACTTGAAAGTAATCTCAACTTTGCTTGCTGTTAAGAAGGTGTAAACCCTTAAACAGCTGAAAATCAGAAATCTGTTTATCCCCCACGATCTCAGAATGATATTTGGCATAGTCCAGCCGCAGTGTCTGCATCAGGATTGCGGGGGATTTAGAGAAAGAGACTGGAAAGAAGCCAACAAAGTAGCTCCCGACGAAGAAAAGCAGAAGGAGAGACCGGGCCAAACTTCAGAAGTTCTCAACTGGCCTCTGAGGAAAGGAGGCTGCAGAGAAGCAGATCCTTCTGATACCGAGGAAACATTCATGTGGTCACAAGACACTCAGCAGACTCGTGGTCCCAACATCTCATTTCTCCCTGATTACTCCTAAAGCAGGACTGCAGGCGCGCCAGCAGCCAACACACCCCAGCGCTGGCAGCTGTCTGGCTCTCCTCCCCTTCATTCTCCACGACCTCCTGTATCCCACACATTTACCCAAAAGGTGAAAGAGCTTTGATTGCTGCACCAAAAAATCCCTTCCCCTTAATGCCAGTACTCTCTGGGACCTTTTGGGGCCAGTTTCCAACTACCCTACCCAGCCTAAGGCAAGCCCTATAGGGTTCATAACCCCTGTCTCCCTCCACTCATGAGCACTGGGGAGGAGCCGCAGACCCAGGGTGAAGTCAGCACAAGATCTGTGACTTAGCGAACAGGGGACATGAGTTAGTGATTTCTCTGAGCCTTCATGCCTTCATCTGTGAAGAAAATGTCTACAATATCATGGTGTAGCTGTAAACATCAAGCAAGATGGTGGTTTTTTTGGTTTTTTTTTTTTTTTTTTTTTGAGACAGAGTCTCCCTCTGTTGCCCCAGCTAGAGTGCTGTGGTGCCAGCCTAGCTCATAGCAACCTCAAACTCCTGGGCTCAAGCAATCCTCCTGCCTCAGCCTCCTGAGTAGCTGGGACTACAGGCATGCACCACCATGCCCGGCTAACTTTTTCTATTTCTGGTAGAGACGGGGTCTTACTCTTGCTCAGGCTGGTCTCAAACTCCTGAGCTCAAACGATCCGCCTACCTCGGCCTCCCAGAGTGTTAGGATTACAGGTATGAGCCACCGCGCCGGGCCAAGATGGTGTATTTGAAAGTGCTTTGTAAACTGAAAAGTGCCAGGGGCACTAAAGAGTCAGGGGTGGTGTTATTATTATTATTACTATTGAAGCTGCTCATGCTTCAAACACTATGCCTCCATATTTGTTTCCAGACCCAGTGATATATCAGTTAGAATTAAGTTGGCTGCTAATTACATAAACACAAAATAAAAGTGACTTAAACAAGATACAAATTTATTTCTTCTGCATATAAAATCTGTCCAGCACTGCTATGGTACTCCATGGTATTAAGGACCCAAGATCTTTTCATCTTGTTGCTTTGCCATAGGTAGCTTTCTAGGGCCATACCATAGTCCAGAATGGCTGCAGGGAATCCAGCCATCACATCACATTCCATTCAACTGAAAAGAAAAAAAGGGGTAAAGAAGACCCTCCCCTTTTAGGACGTTTCTGGAAATTGTACTTCTACTTACCTCCATCAGCCAAACTTAGTCACGTGGCCACATCTAGCTGCAAGAGCAGCTAGGAAATGTGGTTTTCATTCTGAGTGACCATAGACACAGTGAAAAATAGAGGCTCTCATTACTCAGAAGGAAGGGAAAACCAGGGGTCTCTATGACAAATGGTCATTTCTCTGTCCTCGCCTTAATCCACCTGTCAGTAGCATTTGACCACACTCCCTGGAAACACTTTACTACTGCAAAGAAAACCACATTCTCTTGGTTTCTTCCTCCTCCCTTCTACCCCTAAACATGGGAATGCCTCAGGCAAGTCCTGGGGACACCTTCTCTTCTGCATCCACACTCTCCTCCTAAGTAATTTCATCTAATCCCAAGAATTTAAGTACTAATCTGGGTGCCGGGGAATCCTAAATGCAGCCCTGACTCCCGCCCCTTAGTTCCAGAATCATACATCCCCTCCCCTTGGGTCTCTCATACATACCTCACCCTTGACTCCTGATCGCCATCCACATGCCTGCTCCTCCCAGGTCTTGCCCGTCTTAGTAAATGGAACCAGGGACTTGAGCCAGGAACCTTGGACTTAGTCTTTGTTCCTCACTTTCCCGCACTCCCTGCATCCAAGCATCATGGTGAGACTCTATCTTCAAAACACATCCCAAGGTCATCCTCTTTCTTCATCTCCTGTGTTACACCCTGGTCCGGAGCGCCATCTGCTCTCACCTGGACCTCTGCGGCAGCCTCCTGATTGCGTCTCCCTGCTTCCACTCCTGCGCCGCAGCCTAACTCCACGCAACAGCCAGAGCGAGCTTTTAAATAAGCGAATCAGGACAAAGACGCTGGAGTCAACAAACACCTCTACCTTGTTCCCTCTTGCAACCCTTGCAAGATGACCATAAAGGGGAAGAAAGGAGATAATAGCAACAAAAATTCAGAAGGTGGAAAGCAGAAGGATGAATGGTAACTTAGCAGACTCGAGAGAGCTGAATCCTGCAGCCGGGCGTGGTGGCACTATGGTCCCCGCTACTCTGGAGGCTGAGGCAGGAGGACCCCTTGAGCCCAGGAGTTCAAGGCCAACCTGGACATCATAGTGAGACCCCCTCTCTACAAAAGATAGAAAAATTAGCCAGCCATGGTGGCATGCACCTGTAGTCCTAGCTACTGGGGAGCTGAAGCAGGAGAATCACTTAAGCCTGGGAGTTTGACGCTACAGTGAGCTATGACCACGCTTTGCACTCCAGCCTGGGTGACAGTGCAAGACCCTGTCTTTTAAAAAAAAAAAAAGTTTGTGCAACCAAGGACTGCCTGGCTTCTGAGGAAAGGCTCTGCTATGAATGATCATGACCCAAAATAACCAAGGGAAAGGCAGCTGGGAGGATACAGATGGGGTAGGAGAAGAACCACCTCCCTGAGATCATTACTATCCTCAAGTAAACAACTGAAGATGCTGGCTCCGTGAGAGGAACAGGACATAACTCCAGCCCCCTCTGCTGCTTGGACACGTTCTTTCCCACCATAGCACCCTCGAATAGGGCTCCCTTCCCTGGGTTGGCCCCCATTGTCACCTCAGAGAGGCCTTCAGGGACCACTCACTCTGAAAAAGCCCTCCTCTAGTCACCCCTAACACGGGAGTGGGCAAACAGTTTCCGTGAGGGCAGATAGTAAATATTTTGGGCATTGCGAGCCTGTAGTGGCCACTCGACTGTATCAGCCATAGAAAACTTGTAAACAGTGACTGTGGCTATGTGCCAATAAAACTCTGTGGACACTGAAACTTGAATTTCATATCATTTTCACAGGTCACAAATGTTATTCTGCTTTCAATTTTCATCCAATCATTGAAAAATATACAAACCATTCTTATCTCTTAGGCCTGGGCACCATAGTGAGACCCCATTTCAAAAAAAAAGTACTGACAAATCAGGCGGGCGTGGTGGCACACACCTGTAGTCCTAGCCACTCAGGAGGCTGAGGCAAGAGGATTGCTGGAGCCCAGGAGTTGGAGGCTGCAGTGAGCTATCATGACTACTGCACTCTAGCCTGGGGACAGAGTGAGACTCTCAGAAAAACCTACCAGCCAACCAACAAAAAACAGGTGGGCTGGATTTAGCCAAACCCTACTCTAACACATTGTCCTGTTTTATTTTCATCACAGCACGAATCGCTGCCTGCTACTGTCTTGTGTGCCTGTTTTGCTGCTTGTTTACGGGCAGTCCCCTGCTAGAATGAAAGCCACATGAGAGCAAAGACCTTTGCATCCTGCCCTGGTCTGCCCCCTGCTCCCAGGACTGTGCTTGGCATCTAGAATGTGCTCAGTAAGTGTCGGCTGCAGCAGAATGGCTGCTGGGCCACACCAGCCACCCTCGCCCTGCAATCACTGTGGGCTGTGCCTGGAAGGACAACCTCGGGGACAATAATGGCGCTCCCGACTTTGCCCCTCCCCCAGCCCCTCCTCTCATGTTTTCCTGTTCCTTTGCCCTCCTTGTTTTCCTCAATCCTGAATTGTAAGCCCGTCTGTAATGCCCAGGCAACCCACCCCTGAGAGCCAAGGAGAACTCACAGGCTAAGGCTGGCCTGTCCTCCGGCTTCCAGTCCTACAGGTAAGGCGTGCCAGGTCACCAGTCCAGCCCACAGACCAAGACAAGGTGCCGAGAATTTGGCAAGTGCTGCAGCAGGCAAGGTCTCCTGCCTCTCTGCCCAGAAAGTGAGAAGAAGTCAGGAGAAATTGGTCCAGGTAGCAGTGAGCCTTCAGAATCCTCCCCCTCTGGACCCTACGCTGGTGAGGACCAGCGCAGAAGAGCAGGTGACATGTAGGAGGGCTCAGTGGTGTCCGGGCAAGGACTGTGGACCACACACTGTACCTCATTCAGTAGCCTCATAACTTTTCAGCATGATGTCATTGACTCGCGGTGACAAAAAAAGAAGTCATCACTAACCAATGTCCACAAAAAGGGATTCCTTGATCCTTGCTTGGATGGGAGAATTCAGGCCCCCATAGCGGACGCGGGGCACCAGGCTCCCAACAGGGTTGGCGCCAGCCCTGAAGGCTGCGTGCACAGCGCCCTGCATGAACGGGCACAGCCACCACGCGCGAGTGGTCAGGTTTCTCATGGAGGAAGGGCTCCCACAGAGGGAGGAACGTGCTGACGGGCAGACCAAGTATTCCCTGTCCTGCGAGCGGTGCTGCTCAGGGTGAATTAATGAAGTGCACTTGGCCTTATCAACCACACTGCTCTGACTTGGGTTGGCAAGCCAGCCCCACGGCTGCCAGTGAGCGCACCTGCTCACTCCCGAGCCAAGCGCTAAAACCCTGTTCCTAGGATGCTGAGCAAGGGACCACATCCTGCCAGCCCCTGCCTGACCCTCTCCCTTTTGTCTGCTCTTCAAATCCCCTGCTTTGTGTGTCCCTTTGCAGTTTAAGTACCTAACACTACATGCTCCTAACGGTGCAGCACTCATGGAGCCTGGCGACAGGACTCCCTCCGGCAACCTCACTGGGGACAATAAGGGACAGATATAACCTGGATGGCCACGGAGGAGGCACTTGGTCCCAGATCGCCCAGTGATACTGACTTGAATTTGACCCAGGTTTGGAGGCACCTCTGAGAGCTCCCCATTCTCGGAGGGAGGGACGTGGGCTGGCCAGGCAGGCCACTCGCACTGGCCCCGGGTCTCTGCCTCCCCTGCTGGGCTCGGTGCGTGACTGCCCCGGTGGCCGCAGCCACCTCTGCTGCTCCCGCGCTGCCGACCCGAGTGGCACTCTGTCATCGCCACAGGAAGAAACCACACGCACCAAGGCCTTTGTGTACATAGCAGACTTTACTGAAGATTTGGAGAGATGAAGGGGTTTACATAGCAAAAATACAAAACACTGAAAGTTGAATATTAGACATCCATGAGCTTAGACGGCCCCTTCACCATTTCCACCAACGGGCTCCAGCCTTCCGTGAAGGTGCCTGGCCACATCCCCGCCCTGTCTCAGGAAATAAAAGGAAGGTCCAACTTCTCAACAGCTTCTTGCTAGAGTAGTTTAGCTCTCCATCTGCTCTGCCCTCCCTTTCCAGGCCTTTCTGTGACAGCTCTCCCTCCCCTCACGGGCCACGAAGGTCTATTCCCAGTAAAAGCGCTTCCTCCTCTTTTCCGACGCCAGCGTGAGGACGAAGTCTACGCCTGTGCACTGGACGGTTCCCGACAAAACGAGAGACCTGACCCTTTTCCTTGCCTTCTCTGAGGGACGTGGGAGCAGACTCCTATTTCACACCTAAGAGCAAGCGTGCGCGTGCGCGCGTTTCAGGGCCGGGAGGAGCAGAGCCCAGGGCCGTCTGCGCACGTCCTCCCCTTCCCGGCAGGAACCCCGAGCCACAGCCCCTTCACTCCCCTGCCACAAACGAGGTCACCGAGGTTCCAAGAGGCGAGGGCACATGCCCGGGGTCGCACGACTCGTAAGGGGTCAGCTCCGTCACTGGCCTGGCTTAGCTTCTTAGGAACAACTCACAGAGACTGACTCTTTGGGGAGAAGCTTCCCGTTTTCATTCTCAGAGCCACTAAAACCGAGAGCGTGAGGAGAGGTCAGATACAGCGGCCACCGCGTGGAAAATCCGCACATCACCAGCCTTCCTCACCTTCCTCCTCTGCCGCGCAGTCACCACCAGCACAGCCCCACTGACACAGCCCCTGCCCATACCCTCTGCGCCCGCCGGCCCCGCGGCGGGGGGGAGGTATGGACCGAGCGCACAGGGTGTGGCAGGCCAGGCGAGGCAGCCCTCCGCGCCTCTCCCCTGGCTTCAGTCCTTAAGGGCAGACACGTCTGCACACACGCAGGCGCAGGGCACACACACCCCCAAACTCCTTCTGTGTGGGTTTCCTTCTTGT
Organism: Lepilemur ruficaudatus; assembly: GCA_963574885.1. Classification (NCBI taxonomy): domain Eukaryota; kingdom Metazoa; phylum Chordata; class Mammalia; order Primates; family Lepilemuridae; genus Lepilemur; species Lepilemur ruficaudatus. Next base: position 4,494 of record CAUYRT010034333.1, on the reverse strand, counting down.
TAGGAAGATCGTCCCACTCTACGAAGGATGGTGGCCCCCGAGAAGCACTCTGCCAGGTCACCGTCAGACCCCCGGGGGCTGTGTCCCCGTCCCCTCTCCACCTTGACAAAGCTGCCCCTGGATGACGTGCAAGGCTGTCTCTGCCCTTCCTTCCCTCACAGGCCCAGGTGATAGGGATCACCTGCCCTGTCCCCACCAGTCATTCATGAGATGTTTGCTGAGTGTAACGGAACCAGGAAATCTGCAGCCTCCCCCATAACCTGGCTCTAGCAGGAAAGGCAGACTCAGATGACACAATGGCACGCGACTCTCTGTGGTCCACAGCAGCCCCGCTGATGTTTCAAAATCTGGTCAAAAAGACTCCATTTCTTAACACACTTCCAGGACTTCCCATCACGTCAAGTGAAGTCCAAGGTCCTCACCATGGCGGGGGAGCTGCTGGGCCACCCGCTTCTTTCCCCACCCGGAAGGCTGGCAGGGGCTCTCCATTCCAGACACCCCTCACCTCCCTGCCTCCAGGACCTGTGGTGCCCTCCGCTAGGTCTATTCCTCACCCCTCCCAGGCCAGCTCTTCTTGTGCCTCGCACAAAGCAGAAGTTACATAAATATTTGCTAAGTGAATGAATAAATGCACTAACTACCCAAGCAAGTTAGCTGACCTCTGTGCCTCACTTTTCTCATCTTTAAAATGGGGTAGCATAGCACTTGTTGTGTTAAGCTCAGATCACAGAGGTATCTGTATTCAGCTACCAGGTAACAGGTGTGCCAACGGGGTCGGAATGGAATGCCTCTGACTCACCAGGGCAGGAGCAACTAACCCTTTTGCGTGACAAGAGGTGACTCCTCTTGGCTCTTGAAGAATGAGTGCCAGGCCGCCGGGAGAAGGTGGGGAGGATGCGCTGGGAAGTGTGATTCAGGGGGGCTGGCGGGGCGGGGGTGGAGCAGGAGGGCCAGGTCCCGTCTCCCATCTGCCCCACGCTCATGCTCTACCCCATGGCAGGGGAGAGGCAGCTAACTCCGCCATCTATAGCTGACCGGTTTGGATTTTACCCCTTTCAGCAGGTGACTATTAGGCTGCTGAGGCCAGGTCCTGATGGGAAGGAAAAACTCTCAGCCAGCAGCTGGCCCCAGCAACATCGGCACCCATCTTCTCACCCGTGACACAAAGGTCATCTCCTTAGGTTGTGCACTGTCCCACAGCCAAGAGGCTGCCCACACAGCACGCCCTTCCGTCTGAAGGCTCCCAGGCTGGTGCTGCCAGTCAAGCTAGAGGGGCAGGCGTCACCGGCTTCCCCTACCCACAACCCTGAGAACGGAGGAGGGAGCAAGGGCTGTGCTGGTCCCTGGGCACGGGGCCGGGGGAACCTCAAACACAAACCCGCACACCACGTGGGCACATGCCGCCCACTCGGGCGTTCAGTTCGACCCCCGGCTCCCTGGGACCTCACACCCTAGCTCCTGACACCACACGGGTTTGGGTAAAGCTGCTCTTTGGTACAACATGGAGGACCGAGGGAGGCCAGCTTGTTGGCTTGTTGGCTTGTTGGCCTTGTCCCCTCGCCTGGGATGCTGGCCAGCTTCCTCCCATTTGCTTACTGGATATCGCCCACCCTTTAAGGGCAGCTCCCGTCAAGTGCTACCCTTCCCTGAATCCTGCGTACCCCAATGTCTCCTGTCTCTGAACGCCAGTGGCTCTGAGGATCAGCCTACCGCACTTCGTTTTCCAATCTGACTCCTGAGAGTCCAAACTCCTACTAATAATAGCAATGTATATGTATTGAACACATGCACATATTTATTCATGTGCTTGGCACTATGCTAGGCACTGTACATATAAGAGGTAGGTTACTATACCCATTTTATAGATGGGGAAACTGAGGCACAGTGAAATGAAAGAACTTGCCCAAGGTCACAGCTAGTCAGTGACTGGCCTGACTCCAGAGCCTCTGCTCCTAAACACCACTCCGTAACACCCCTAGATGCCGTCTCACTCATTTCCATAGTCTCCTGAGTGCTGGGCACACCACAATCACGTGGAGGTCAAATCTCCCCCTTCGCTCCCTGATACCCCTGGCAGGAACTGGTTTCTATCGGCGACGGTGATACCAAAGAGCCACTAGGTGGCAGCGAAGAGCCAGCCCCAGGTGTCCCTGAGGGATGGAGGATGCTGTCAAGGGTCTAAGCAGCACAGCTTGCCCCAGGCACTGTGGACCGTCATCTCTCCTCCTGACCAAGGCCTTCCCACTTTGCAGAGAGGAGAGGGTACTAAGGCTTGGACAAGTTGAGACATTTGCCCGAGGTCAGGCAGCTCGAATACTGGGACTGGAGCCGGGACTGCCCAAACCCCAAACCCTCGCCAGCTCTCAGAAATAAGCCAGGGAAGCCCTGCGGCTGGTGGCTGATGCTGGCGGCTGATGCTAGTGCAGAGCAGGCTCCCTCACTCCTCCGTACCCAGGGAGCACAGACTCCGCCCTCTGGGGAGGAAGTGGGGCTGGCTCGGAGAGTCTGAGCAAGACTCACAGGACGTCAGAACTGCACGGGGCTCAGAGACCAGCGCGCCACCGCAGACCTCAGACCTGTTTTCTGGGCCTACTCCGCCTCCCACCCACACCCCTCAGCCGCCACCTCCTCCCTCCCCACCCCCATTCAGCTCCCCTGGTCTGGAACCAATCCCCTGACACAGGCATGGCGGGGGGCGGCCCTGGAACCACGTCCACTAGAGATGGATGAAAGCTACCCAGAGAGCTCTGCCCGTGGCCCTTCCAACGACTGTCACCTCCACGGCTAAACCACCCCCATGGATGGGGCCTCCTGTGTGAGCTGTCCTGGGAGTGGCAGCAGGGGTGGCCAGGGAGGGCAGATGCAGCAGGCACATGCAGCTGTGGGAGCATCTGTCCTAGGGCCTCCCGGTGTGGCCCGCAGTGCAGTGGAGGGGCTCAACAAGCATGGAGGGACCAAGGGACCGGCACATCTTGAGCTCCAGTGTCTGGCAGAGTTCCTGGCTGAGTCCGTGGGCAATGGCTTCAGAACGGCCTGGGGCGCCTGTCTGAGCTTCGCCTCCAGCCTGCCTCCCCGTCCCTTCTCCCTCGGTCCCGCCCACGGCTCAGACAGCCAAACAGGTCCTCTGAAAATACACAGCATTTTGGGTTTATTTGGGCTTGGGCACTGCAGGTTCAGGCACAGTTTGCTCCTGGATAGAAGAGTCACGATCACTCCTCTCAGCTCTCTTGGCACTTCAGGGGCCACCCCTGCAGGACCCCTCCCCACGTCCCCGGTTCCTGCACACACGTGTCCTCCCCCCTCCCTACTCCCCCAGTCGTTCATTCTTTCACCAGCCGGTAGATGTGGTGCTGAGCCCCGTGCTCGCTGGCTGATACCTCGAAGACATACGCGATGCACAGCAAGGTCTCCTGCGTGTCTCTGTTGGTGACCACCTGTGGGTGAGAAAAAGACAAGGGTTAAGGCCCCAGGTGAGGACACGCGATGGGTGCTCTCCACCCATGGACCCCGGCCCCAAACGTGCAGCGCCCCTGCCCCACTCACCTGCAGGATGGTGAAGTTCTCCAGCACACTGTTCATCATGTACTTCTCGGGCAGGTGCTTCAGCTTGTGGATGAAGTTGATCATGTACTCGCACAGCGGCGACCGGTGGATGCGGTATGAGTAGTGGCCGTTCTCATAGCGAGCATACTCTGTCTGCAGGACCCAGGGGACAGTGGGGGCTTAGCATCTCTTTTGGCCACCTCCAGCCCAGGCCCAACTCCATGGGGAAGCTCCAGGCTCTGCTAAGTGGGAAGGAAAGACAGGAGGCCTGGAGGCCTTGAGAGCAGAGCCACCCTTCTGTTAGTGGACATTAAACACCAGTGACGGGCAGAAACCCAGTACCACAGGAGGGAGCTCAGTGAGACCCAGGAGCAGCAGCACAGATGGGACAGGCGCCTCGATCCTGGCTGAGCACTAGGATAACATGGGGTGAGGGTGCAGAGGGAGCCTTGTGACTCTGGTGGGAATGACACCAATCTGTACATTCACATACCTACACACGCACACACAAAGGAGTGCACGTGAAACTGGTGAAATCTGAACTGGACTGGTGGAGAGCCTCCATGCCGATATCCTGGTTGCCAGTATTGCACTCTGGTTGTGCAAGAGGTGGCCAGTGAGGGAGCTGGGTGAAGGGTACATGGGACTACGATTGCATGTGGATCCACAATTATCTCAGAAGTTTTAAAACTTTAAGGCCAGGCACAGTGGCTCACGCCTATAATCCTAGCACTCTGGGAGGCCAAGGCAGGAGGATCACTTGAGCTCAGGAGTTTGTGGCCAGTCTGAGCAAGAGCATGATCCCATCTCTACTAAAAATAGAAAAATTAGCCGGGCATGGTGGTGCGCACCTGTAGTCCCAGCTACTCAGCAGGCTGAAGCAGAAGGATCGCTTGAGCCCAGGAGTTTGAGGTTGCTGTGAGCTAGGCTGACGCCATGGCACTCTAGCCC
>CAUYRT010034332.1:0-17284 GCA_963574885.1 Lepilemur ruficaudatus | reverse complement strand
TAAGTTCTAAAATATGAATATTAAGAATATCTTTATAATCACAAAATTCCTGCTAACCTAGTAAAAGGGGTTTCTCTGTTCATTTGAGTATTCTGATTAAAATGAAATGATTCTTCTAACTATTAAAATATTATAAAATATGAAATGTGCCACATTGACTTTCATCATCCTTTGATAATTCAAAATTCAATTTTAGGTTTATCTTCCTAAATAACTTTACTCTAAAATTGCTGCTAAGTGTCGCAGTTGTTGGTATTCTAGATAGACAGGACATTGCTCATGTGCACAATTATTTCATGTGTTATTACTATGCATATCAAAAGTTGGCACAATAATGCTGTCTTGGGAAATGGTAGAGACTTTATTGAATCATCTAAGCAATTCCTTCTTGGTTAATATGACCCATTTTAAAATATTCTCAGTGGTCTGCCAGCCAAAGCCCCAATAACTCAGGTGATAGGGCTCTACCTCCTCAGGCAACCTGATCCATCATTGTGCCTCAGTTTACTAGAAGTTTCTTCCTAATAGCAGGCAAAAATCTTTCTCCTTGTGGTTTCCACACAGTTGTCCTTCCTTATTCTCTCCCTATAGACCACTGCCTGATCTTTCAGGTGGCAGGACTTCCTTCCCACCGTCTCTGCCATTCTCCCCACCGTGCTGGGAGGGATGCGGAGGCTTCATCATTCTCTGGATGGGTATATGAAGCAACAGAGATGTTCAGTCCATTGACCAAGCAACACTTGTATTTTTCCTTTTTTCTTATGTGAGTAGAGCCAACCAGTTCCCACTGAGGTCCTATATTTAAGGTTAAATGGGTTTTATGGCATGATTTGGATTTTACCGCAATGTTGCCAAAATTTTACCACTGTGGCCAAGCTCCTCCAAATGATTTCTTTCGATTCCTTGCTTGAATTGCATCCCCTTCTTTCCTCTTTCCCTCCCTTCATGTATCCCCCTGACCTGCCTATCAGTATTAGTGGGGCACAAACTCTTTGCTAGGCGCAGGGCATAAAATAGTGTTTATTGGAGTCTACTCACTCCACTAAAAAGAAAACGAACAAAAATATAGTGTATAGCACTGACATGGCTGGTGCCTTCATGGGCTTACAGTCTAGTGAAGAAAGTAGAAATTATTTATTTATTTTTAATTAATCATTATAAGGGCAATAGAGAAAACAAACCCTATACCAGGAACAATAAGGGGTGTTCACACATTTGGATAAAGGAGATATTAGGGAAGGCTTTCGAAAAAGTGACTTTTTTTATCCTTCAGCTTTTGCTTAAAATTTCAATGTTAGGGAACACCATCCCTAACATCTCACTTTAAAAATCTCCTTTAGGATGCTTTTTCTTAGTTACCAGTCCCCATGTTGTCCTCATTTCCAGGTCCACACATGCCCCACCTGAGATAGATTGGGCTTCATTAATTATTTATATTCATGGCAACCACATCTCTGTGTCATCACTCTGACAAACATAATTGAAGGTAAATGGTTGCATTCGATAGAGTACAAGTTCCACAAGAGGCCATGCTTGCTCACAATTATAAATATAGGTTTGAGTATGGTTCCCAGGGTATAGTAGTGCTCCATAAATACTTCCCTGAACTGAAATAATCATCACCCTTTTAATAAGGGCCTTCAAACCAATCTAAGCAAACTTTTTCATTTCTCATGTTGCCAACTTTTCTTTCATTTGCCCAGTTAATACTTACTGTCTACTGTAAGCCAGGTAGGGTATTTGGCACTGAATGAGGTTATAGTTCCTGCCATTATTGAACTTACTTATTCTGGGTTTAATGTAAATATTAGAACTCTTCTACTGGTTAATAGAATTTTAGGATACAATCTCATTTTCATCATGTTGTGTAATAACTACTCAATTTACATTAATCAGTGTTTGACAATTCTTGATTTCATCCTGGATTTCCCACAGGAACTTTCAATATAGAGCATGCACACAAATAATGAGAGAAAGTAGAGTATGGAAGGGAAAGAGAGTAAGTTTGAGGGTTATGAGAGAAATATACAACACTCATACACAAACATACACACAATGGCTCTGCCACCTCAATTTCCTTCTGTTTTATATTTACTGTAAGATTGTGATTTATGGTTATGAATATAAGGAAAAACTAACTAATGAAAGACTTGTATTGTCTCCTAGGAAGTCTCTCTAAAGCTTAACTAGCTCCCTGTCAAAGCCGGATCTGGGTTTTTCCCTGCTGAGAACATGGCTTTGGTCACATTAAGTCTTCCCAGCCACGAATGCATGTGCTAAACATAACTTTGGAAAATGAATCAAGGAGATTTCTAATGTGTGATTTTAATCAACAGTCAGTTTATTAATAAAATATCATGGTAGTTGTTAGCTATATCAATGTTTCTGGCCCTGCTAGGCTTGGGATCCAAGTTCCATATTTGGATTTTATACATCACATAGCCAGCCTATACCTGGTACCTCCTGTGAAACAAGCTGTTTCCTTCTCCCCAAATCCCATTTCTAAAAGAAGTGCCATATGCAGTTGGTAGCATCAAATATTTGAAACAAATGGTGCAATAGTTTAGCCATTTTCTTTCCTCTTTATATGTCATTACTAGGAAGATATTGAAACTACAAGACAGGAGTACTAGATAGTTAGACCGTAAGAACAAGTATGTCTCCGTGGAAGTGTTTTATGAGAAGTTAAAGTATGATCTCTCATGGACCATAAGTAAGGCTTCCATTTCATGCAACCCAAGTATTCCTTTATTCACTAAAAAAGATACTTCTAGCAAATAATCACATGTAATGGAAAAGCTATATTATAACCCCCTAAATTTCTAAATACTTATTAGGAAACAGTATTTAAATGAATTAAATGGAATCCCTAAGAGCAGAAGAATTGAATTTTCTAACAGAAGAGTAATGCTTTTTGCTCTTTTATTTTGTTTTGTTTTTTATTTTTATTTTTGATACAGTTGACAACATTTCTCAAATGATTATCTAAGTGAAAATGTCCAGGGATGTTTCATGAGATAAATTGGTAAAATATTCATTACTGGGGAATAGAGTTAATGAAAGATTTTCTGAGTAAGACACTATGTGATAGAGTTTAATATGTATAAATTAAATCTTTTTCTTGGAAACACACTCATAAAAGCAATGAATTAAACATCAGGACCAAGAGATTTGGGCTTATTAATATGATGTAACTCTATTTAGCAAACCTTAATTTGCTGAGCACTGATGTTACCAGTAAAAATAATAAGTAGAAAAAAGTATATCAGCAAACCCCAAATGTATAAAATATTAAAATTTAAAATTTAATAAAGATATAAGTGCAATATTAAAAGTTGGAAGTAAAAGAAACTTGATGATTTTGAACAGGTGTTGTGGCATTATACTATATGAGTTATAGGAAAACAAATTACTAATGTTAAATTGCCAGTCATGCTTTGTAGGCTGTAATCAGCAACGATGAGTTCTCAGAAAGAAAAATATCTCATTTATCACTCAAAAGTTGAGGTTTTAGATATTACATTTCGAAGCCATCTAGAGACATACCATATACTGGTATTAACTACCAACAAAGGAATGAACAGTTTCACAATATATTGAAAGGTGTGAGGGTGATAAATGTGTTGTTTTCTTTTTTGCTATCCAGTCGTCACGATGTTCCTCTTTACACTAGAGGTTTTAATGAAATACACAATAGAATTTTGAATGCCTTTTAAACTTCAGGGATTGTTCTAGGTGCTGGGATACAAAGGTGACTGGGACAGCCAGGTACTCAGCCACTATGAAACATTTTAAAAAGAAGAAATATAAGGAACAATTAAATACATAAAGTGACAAGTGACACAAGAAAATAATTAAATAATGGTGTGGTGAAATACACGCTGTGGATGATGGAGGAGGACCTATATTAGGTCGTTTTCCTTGACCTATGAAGCTATATACATATAGAAATAACAAATCAACCCTTTTGGTTATATTAGATTTGCTTATTTCCATTTAATTGGGACTTAGGATGAATGGGGAGGAATTTCTGTGTTTCTCTAACTACAGGATTGATTCACCTAGACATGATGTTGACACGTTGTAAAAAATTCCCAATGCCCAATTCTGGGCAAAACTTAGACCCAGAGTGAGTATGCTCATACAAATCAATGTCTACAGTTTGTTTCCCAGAATGACCCACTGGAGCTTCTTTTGGAGAAGTTTTTGTATTATCTTTAATAAAAGCATTATCTCTTGGCTTCTAAACAGACCAAGTGAGAAAATGTTATATCATTTATAAAATAGATAAGAGAGAAAGAAGCTTTGTTATTTTGCTTGCTTTTTGCTGTCATTGTTGTTAATGCTGTTACTAAGAGAAAGAGAACGACTTTAGTTTTAGAAATACTGAGTTTGCAACGACAAAGGACCATTCAACAAAATTGGAAGTTGAAAAAGCTAGGCATGATAAGGCAAACAGAACCAGACAATGAGGTTAAAGTTGAAGGTTTAATTTCGGAAATTATATATATGTACACACACACACACATACATACTTAGCTTTGTTTCTGAGGCATTGGTAACCATTAATAAGAGAGGTCTGAGAATGGCAGGTGCCAGATTTTAGGATGATTAGTATAATAAAGTACAAGAAGAGGAAAGTGGTCCGGACTTTTTAGAGAAGTCCAGTAGCAAAGAACAAGAATACTGGATGGATTGCATAATAACTCACCGTATTGCATCTGTTTTAGACATACATTTTAAAACATTTTAAACATCATTGAAATTGAGATAGACTGTAAAATTGATATGATCTTACAGTTATAATAGATTTTTTTCTTAGTGAAATATAAAATGATGGTGGGTCTCATGTTGATGGTCTTTTAGATTTGATTAAATAATTGTTTCCTCCATGGTAAAGAAGAATTACTACTTGGGAAGCCTTAGGCAAGATAATTAACCTCCAAGAGACTGTGAGTCTGTTTTTAAAATGGGAAATAACATAAAAGCAACTCATGCAATTATGGAGGCCAAGTAAGATAAATTATGTAAAAGTGCTTTGTAAAATGCAAAGAGTTACAAACATGTAGCAATATAATCATCATCATTATTAGGCTTTGGCTAGAGAGGCCTTGTTCTTTGGCTAGAGGGTATAGTGTATTCAACAAGAAAGCTTGGATTGATTGCTGTGAAATTATATTAAAGTATCTATCAGCTACAACTCACCCGAAAAGGCACAACAGAATATGAGCTCAAAGCGTGATAACATACAAGATTGTATACAGATATAAAGATGTGTATTGAGATTTTTTTTTTAGATAGGGTTTCACTACATTGTTGCCCAAACTGGCCTTGAACTCCTGGGCTCAAGCAATCCTCCTGCCTCAGCCTCTTGAGTAGCTGGTGCTGTAGGTGTGTGCCAACACACCCAATGTGTATTGAGATTTTAATATTAGTTCTTAAATGTGGCCCGCTGATAATAAAACATGCAAAGTTTGAAGTTGTTAAGTCATTTAAATTACTTGATTGGACCAAATTTCATAATTTTTTTAATTTCTAAATTTAAATAAACTTTTTTTTGCTATGTAGTACTTCTTAGATATTTGACCATGGAATCTAATGGAAATTCCACCTTTTATTCTATTTCCTTGCACTATCCAAGAAAGGGAGCTATCACTTCAAACATAGTCTTGTCACCTGTCAGAATCTCATACTGCCTGAAGATGTAGTGTAGCAGATAAAGAATCTGACTGCACAGTTTCCAACATCAAAATGGACTGAATGATTGCAGGAACAAAAAGCAGAATTAAGCAACCTTACTGGGGGACAGCTTTAGCTTGTGACCTTAGGCAATCCACTTAATCTCTCTCGCTTTCTATCTCTCTTAGACACTCAATCTGTAAAATAAGATTTATGATTTCTGCCAGCACCTGTGGTTATGAGTCGACAATGCATATATTTTTATTGGTCAGAACATAATCTCCATATATAGTTGCATAAAGGATTTAGCATTTGGTTAAAATAAAATCACATAAAAATAAGTTGAATATTTCTCTGTGTAACCGAGTTTTCTACAACAATGGACCTTCTGATCTGTCACATTTCAAATGACATCTCGAATGACGAGAAATAGAGGAAGAAATTGAGGCAGAGAACAGACCAAGTAAATGGGTGAGAACTTATCAAGCTGGTAAGTGCCTCCCTCTGGTGATTAAAGCATATGTGAATAAATACTAGAAATACAGTGAACACTGAGTATATACAAGCTTAGGAAAATTAAAATGTGTTTTTGGTTAGGGCCCTTATCAATATAAAATTAAGGGGCATTGTTATTATAATAGTTGATGTCATATTTTACATTTGCTTGCTTTATCTTAAAATTTCAAAATATTTTCTAACATCAAACCAGACTTTTTGTAATGACTCCCACATCTGAAAGAAAGCAAACATGTTGCCATTTACAGGAAGTTCCTAATGAACTTTCCTTTTTGCGGTCATTCCCCATTCTCAATGTTCCATTTTCACAGGTGCAATTGTAGCGATTACAGCTGTTGCTAATAGAAGGTGAAGGTCATTCAAGTCTTAACTCATTGCCAGAAAGGATCTTTCTCTGCTACCTTCACTATGTAAGAATCTAGCGTTAATCTCTTTCTATTTCACGGAATTTTGAGAAATTCCAAATACATTATATAGAACAGTCTTTAAAAGAAATCTCTATCTTTATGACAGACATTTAAAAACATTGATTGTAAAGTTTTCTAAATAGGATTATCTTTGTCCAGGGGTCTTTCTTGTTCAATTCTTAATAGATTTTTTCATTGTCAGAAAGCTTCCCTAAATTATCAATTCCCTTATAATTAACAATCTTTCTAGTTCAACAATCTTTCCATGCTATTCATATATACATAGAATAAACAAAATTTATTTCCTCTTGAAGGCCCACTGTTACCTCAGCTCAAGATTTCTTCCCAAGGGTATCTTCTTTGACTCCTGAGAAATGAAAACATGTTTTCAGCCAGACTTGTGTGATCATAGGAAGAGCAGCCCCTACTTTTGGAGCACTAATGTGTACTTATTCCTCATGTAACTATGAAGTATCTCCATTTTAAGGTGAACGAACTGAAGCTCAGAGAAAAGGAAGAAATTTGTCCAGGCTTACATACCTCTTAATTATCAGATATGATACCAAAGTGCACGTTTCTACCAGACTAAGCAAGTCAAAGGAATGCTATGTGTTTTGTCCATGCTTTGTGCATGTGGAAATGTTTTCCTTCATCTCCACTGCCCATCCAACTCTGATCCTTCATTTCAGTTCTATTTACAGCCTTCTGTAGGCAGCCAACTGAGCCTCTCAGCCCCTAGCGGTCAGTTCTTTTATATTAATATCCCATATCGTAAACTGATCATGCCCCTCATGGGAAACCTAATCTGTGATGTCTCTGGCTTTGTGATCTTTGTTTTCGTTTATGGACGTTTCCCTTTTTTTGGTTTCTTACTTTCTATTAACCCTGATTTTGGCAAAAATACCTTACTTTTTTTTTCCAGGTAACTAACCCTTGCCTGAGTCCTAAGTCTGTGTGCTCAGATGCAGTTGACTTTATCCGTTGGTCTAGACATGAAGAAGAGACTCAGACATGTCAAATGAGAGTGTAAATTTTCCCTGGGTACAATGACTGCTTCAGGAATAGACATGTGGCGTAATTAAAACAAACAAATGCCATGAACTTTTTCTCTCTTCTGTTGGGATTGTGATGAGGGAATGATATGAGCTTGGAATCCACTTGGCTCCCCTACTTAAGATTGAACATAATGTTGCAGAAGACAGAGCTGGGATGAAGAAAACTCATCCTGGGAATATGGTTTGAGCCCCTGGATCAAGCTTCACCTGAAAGTAGCCTCTGGATTTTTAGTTACCAGAGTCAACAAATTTCTTGCTTTTTCAGATCAGTTCATGTTGGGTTTTCTGAAGACCTAAACCAGGGGACAGCAAATTGAATAGTTGTGACAAAGAACAGATGGCTAGCAAAACCTAAAATATTTACTATTTGGCCCTTTTAGAAAAAGGTTGCTGATTCCTGGCAATCACTTCCTAAAGAATTAATATATATTGTTTTGTTTTGTTTCCCAAATAAGCTTTTAAGAGATCCCTTAAAGATTTCTTTTAAGAAAGGGGTCACAATATCTATTACTTGAGCATCCACCCATGCTTTTCACCCCTTCTCCACCATAATTGTAAAGCTTGCCATTGTTAATAAACACTGTGTGAGTTCAATGCATATTTATAAACCTGTGCTTTGAAAAGCATAATCTGCATAAAGGAGCCTGTCTGTGAACTCTTTGTAAGTATAGAATAAGTATAAAATTAAGAGAAAACATTTAGAAAGTTTAATAGCAATATGACACTATCTTGTCTCCAAATGTGTGATCATTTTTTTCTAGTAATTAATTTTATTGCATTTTACAAAAGTATTATTCTGCAATAGAATGGGAGAAAATAAGTAGTTCTTCAACATAGTTTGAGAGTCACTGTTTTAAATGCATGAACTCTAGTTATCTTTGAATATGTATATATAGTTTAAATATATGTACATTTTTCACTCCCTAGGTTCTGTATTTATTAAGCAGAATGACATTTTATTTATCTTTGAATTTTTTTGAAAACAGAGTATTTTATTTATCTTTGGATTTTTCTCAACATCTATTTCAATGTTAAACTTAGTAGGCACTGGATTCTCATTTACAAAATTCAATAAAATTACAAAGTAATGGCACGATGGAGGGAAGGGATTGTGGCTGTGTAGCCCTCTTTATTTGGCACTGTATTGGGAGTGCGTCTTTGCACAAGAGGTCCCAGCACAAGAGGTACAATTTATTTTAGGGATTCTTTCCTTCTTAAATAGCCTCAATGATCACTTGATTCACATGGTTTGGGCGGGGCATTATTACCTGTGTCAGGACTACAGCCACCAGCATATTTAATTTCCCTCTTTACAGTGATTGGTTCAGGTATGGGCTGGTGAATGAAACCTATAAATTAGAGCTGCTTGTTGGGATTGCTGAACTAAGAATCTGAATTTTTTGAGTGTTGTATTTGCTGTATTTTCTCTTGGACTTGCTGAATCCCAAAGGATATAGCCCCAGGAGATGCAGATGATTTTCTTATAACCATGAAGGGAGAGGCCAAGGGAATGAAGAAACAGGTGGAGGTGAGCAGGCTTTAGTCAGGAGAGAGGCTGAGTCCTGGAGACATTGGCCAGAGTCCCCGAATAAAGCTCTACCTGAAGTCATCCGAGCCACTGAGCTTTCTAAATACATAAGGCAATAAATCCTATTTGTGTGTTTATTTGTCTTCCTTAGCCAGATTTTATTAGTAATATGAAGTTTTCAAGGGAGAAAGTCCTGATACAGATACATAGTTTAGTATCGCATGCAAAGTAGCATTTCTCAATAATTAACTACTTTTACTGAAAGAAAATTGAGTGAGAAACCTAACTTCAATCCTTTTCATATTATTGAGTTTTTAAAGATGAAAGAGTAGAAGCTTCATCTCAGCAAGAAAACTTAATATATAAAAAGTTTATAAAATGAAATAAATTCACGATTATTCATGTGTGATAAATACTAGAAGAACCAAAGAATTCCTGAAAAGACTTTGGACAAATGGAATGCTATGTTAAATTCTCCTTTTGCCTCTTTTAATCCAGCCACATATTTTTTTAAAAAAAAATTTGTTAATCTTCTCTATTTTCTGATTTAACTGTTAATCTTAAAAACTCATGTTAGTGGGTAAAATCAATGGCAAATTCCTCTAATTAATTTGGATTGATATTTCATGAAAAGAGCTTTGAGAGGCCAAGATTTCTCAAAATAATGATCACAAGTGAACATTTACTAAATCCAATTTTATACTAGCTTATAAACTCTTTCTCTGCTTGTTTGTATGCTAAAGAAACATAAATATATATACATACACACACACATAACTGCTTATGGTGCTAGGCACTTCTAAGTACTCTAAGCAGTTATACATTATATTCATATATATATACATCTTTATGTCTATAGATACATCTCATTTAATTCTACTAACAATCTTACGAAGTCGGTGCTGTCATTGGACCCAGATTATAGAGGTGGAAAGTAAAGCAAAGAAAAATTAAGTTACTTAAGTAAAATTTTAAGTCTTGTGCCTTAGTTACCATGTTTATAATAAGAGTTCTTTCTCAGGAATAACACCATCCTGCCTGTATCATCTGTATGAAATAAATGATAACATTTTACTGTCTTAGAAATAAGTGTAATCAAATTATTTTTGAGAGTCAGTCCCTATCTTCCCACTGGGCTGTGCAAATTTACATAATCTAAGAGGGATGTCTTTGCGGCTTCCTCCCCAAATTTAGCTTAAAGCTACTGGAAGACAGCAAATTGGTGATGTATATTTTTGTATCCCACATTGTGCTGTGTAAGTAGCAGGTATTCAGCAAGTACTTGGAATTTAATTGAGGGTTTCATTACTTGTGAGGTGTTTTTGTTATTATTATATTTTTTATTTTGCTAATATGTACATAATGAAGTTGCATTTGATTGATTCAGAAGCAGGAAGACTGAAGAACACTTGAAGGTCAATACAGTTAGTATTGGGGGATAATGAATTTTTAGTAGAGGACAACCTCTCAAGTCAGAGTACTTTTTGAAAACTCTCTCATAAATACAAGGAAACCTGTTCGGCGGAAAAAGTCCCCATGTGCTTGACAAACGAATTCTGAGAGTCCCTTGGAATATACTGCACAATTACTCAGCTGCTGACATTAAAGATTTTGATGCATCTGTGTATTAGGGACCAGACACACTCACATACAAAAGGTAGCTACTGTTGTGTATCTTTTCTGTGCCCCCAGGATATTCACAGAAGTACAGAACCAAAGCACTGTCACCCCATACCATACTAATCAATGAAAGTAACCCAGCGTCTCTGATGTTGACAAATTGGCTCTGGAAAATAGCCCTGTCAGCAAATTTACCTTCAAACAGGATGGACGATACAGACTTTTTGAGTCTTCTACAGAAATTGGCCCAGAGCCCACAGAGAAAATTGACAATCTTTTCTAACAATTTCTAACTATACAGTGGTTTGGGACTTAATATTGTAATTGCATTCTAAGCCTCAGTTCATTTCTAATATGAGCCTCAGAAAGGTTGAAATCCTCATCTTACAGGTGTTTATATATTCATGCCAAAGCAAAACTGTTAACTCAGCATCATGGCTTAGAATATAAATCTACAAAAGCCAGAGAACTCAACATCACTGCTCCCAGAGCAATTATAACTTCACCTCTTGCCCTTAAATGGCTTTTTATTTGATTAGATATAATCTGAGCTGGGTCTTTCCTCAACATTTACATAAAATAAATACCTTCAAATGAAAAAATGTGGCCGGAGTTTAATTTGTTTTTATAAGTAATTGCTAAAACTTACTTGACTAATAATTTTATAAACCCATGTATTTGATGAGGAAGGTATAAGGGGATTTTAAAGTTATAAATTCAATCTTAAGTAAAGAAAGACGAAGTAGAAGAAAAAGTGGTACCAAATGCATTTTTTACTAGTCCTTAAATGATTAAATAGCACTCTCATTACCCGTGTAGACACTAGTAGAATCACTCATGTTGCCAAAATTTATAGTTAGGACATATAAACACAGCCTAAAATATTTGGATTTACAAATCCTGTATGTGTCTGTGTGTATACATATAACACATAAAGAGAATAAGAATGTGTTACCTTCATTGCTCTCTGAAAATACTCTATAAGTCAGAAATTATACTTGAAAACTTTTTGTGGTGACATATAGAATCTGTCCAGTAATAGTCTTTACACAATTAAGATGTCTTATTTTAACAATGGAGTTTGTGTGTACAACTATACAATTTGTCATATTTTCAAGGGGGAAAAATGGGAAATGATCCAGTGAAATAATTTAGAAATGAATATTGCTACTTGGATTTTTCTGTTTTTAAAATATATTCTGCGGAAGACATAAATTGTGTAAATTCTCTCTGGAGAAAAAATATAATGTCCTTAACTCTCAAGAGCACAATAAAGTTTGTGATTAAGTAGGCATCTGAGTGTCTCGTCCAGAAAAGCCAGAGGTGTTTAAGAGAAAAGTGATTGCTCATGGAATAAGACTTGTAACTTTTTTTGTTAAAGAATGCAGATGGTAGAATTATACTAATTGCCAGTAGAGAGTTACAGTTTTTGAAAATGAAATTGTACTCTCATCAGGCATTATACATATTGAACAAGAAAGGAAAGTCCAAACTGTATCATATTCTTTTGAAAATTGCTGTATAAGCTCTGCAAGACATTAGAGTTTAGCTGATAAGTGCTAAGAGTAGTATTTTGCATAAATATTCCACAATATTGAACACATTTTTTCTGCCTGTAATTAAAGCTCTGATTTACTGAAAGAAAGAATAACTATGTGATAATAATTAGAACGCATGTCTCATAATTGCCAGAATATATATTCAGTCTCTTGATTAAAAAAAAAATTAAAGAAATGCACACACCTATACACACACTTTCTTGAAAGAAAGCACAAAATATTTTTAGATAAAATATTAACTACAAGTGTGTAACTTCTGCAACTTCATTTGAATTAAATGTCATTAAGTTTTATATCTGCACATCCAACTATTAAATATAGCTTTAGGACAGGTAAACTATTTGAAAGCCAATTATTATATGTGCAATTCTTGTAAATTTTTGCTTTCACAATCTAAGTCTGGAAGGAGGAAGTCAATCAATCCTCCCTGCTTTACACAATGGAGTATTGCAACTTGTGTTGACATGTGAATACATTTGTGAGCCACGTAGGAAATAAATATGAGCAAATCCTCCTTCTATCTGAGCCAAAAAAAGAAAAAAACGAATAAAAATTTAAAAAAATGAGCAAATCCAAGACAAAATGTCTAAATTAGTTCACTTATAATTTCCTTCATGGCAGATGGATATTAATTATTCAGTGGCTAAAACCTAGTGTTTTCTGAGAAAATGAAGAGGCACCGGTGAAGTGCATTGTGCTCTTGGCCCATGCTGTATTTTCTTTGTATCCCCAAACTAATTCCCACAGGGAAGGGGAACCTGAACCTATATTTGGTTATTATATAAGGCCGTAAGTAATGAAATGTGAAGCTTTCTATAATTTTATTATCTGGAAACCCATCTTTCTAAAATGAGAATAAGTTAATTTTAGAGTTAAATTATCCACTCCAAAAATCGAGAACTTCTACATTTGTACTCCTTCACCTTGCAAATGCAAAGTTATTCTCCATATTGACATTATCACCATTATATCATCTTACATTCTCTTTTTAAATTTTTTTTATTTTAAAATATTAATGGAGTACAAATGTTTTTGTTACATGGATGGCTTTTGTAATCCTTGAGTCTAGGTTGTAAGTGTGCCCATCAGCCAAATAGTGTTCATTGTACCCATTAGGTAGGTTTTCGCCCCTCCCCTTCTGCTCTCTCCCCTCTGCTTGATTTCTAATGACTTTTACTTCCCTCTGTGCACATGTGTGCCCATTGGTTAGTTCTAATTTATTAAAGAATACATGTGGGGCTTGTTTTTCCATTCTTGAGATACTTCACTTAGGATAATGGTCTCTGGTTCCATCCACATTTGCAGCAAATGCTGAAAAAAGCATTAATTCATCCTTTTTATGGGTGAGTAGTACTCGATGGTATATATATACCACATTTTGTTAATCCACATATAAATTGATGGGTACTCAGGTTGATTCCACGCCTTTGCAATTGTGAATTGTACTGCAATAAACATTTGAATACAGGTGTCTTTTCGATAATTTTAATTGCTTACCAAACTGCTATATCTACCAAATACTTGTTATCCTATTAACAATGCAATTGTACAGCACTTTAGTTTATAGTGTATTACTTTTTTCCCCAGTATAAAAAGAGAACAATTTAGAAAGTACTCTAAAATTTACCTATGAATATAAAATCACCCCAATTTTTACCATGAGGCACTCAATAATTTTAAAATGTTTTCTATTTATCACTGCATTGATCTTCTTGATTACCCTACCAAATAGTTATCAAAAGTAAATTTACTTCTAGTTGGTAGGTGATAAAATGAGGTATAAGATAGTCAAGGACTGTTCAGTTATAAATTTGCTTTTTTTTTTTTTTTTTAAAAAAAAGGGAATTTGTGGGTCTAAACTGTATTGTGTTTGAGACAGGGCCAATGGCTTTAGTTTGATCAGATAGATGTTGAATTCTGTTTTTGAAGGTTAAATGCTGCTGGATGTGTTACTTTTTGTCACAATAATGATGACTAGATAAAGAAAACTGAAATATCTTATAAGTTGCATATAATTTTTAAAACTACAGTTTTAAATCAAATTATCATCTGATCTGGAGGAAGAGCTGGAGGAGGGGAGGAGAAAGAGGAGGAAGAAAGAAAAGGAGAAATGAAAGAATGATGATATTGGACAAAGAATGATCCTTGACTATTCCACACTCTTCATTTGTTTCATACCGGGGTAACTCATGTAGTGCTTAAACCTAACTAGGATATATCTTGCTGTTATGCCACATTAGATTATGTGTGTTCGCATTCAGGTGAACTTTGAGAATTAGAGCCCGGAAAGTCTCTAAATGAAGACTCACCAAAATGTAATGAGGTAATATTGTCTTATAAGAAATCCGAAAATTCTTTTGCAATGTATGAAGTGTCAAAGTCCATCAGAAAATTTAGAGAAGGAGAAAAAAAAAAAAAACAAGTAGGTTCTCTCTGTACACTTTAGTAAGTGTTGACAATAAGAATAATAATTTTTTAAAAGGCATCAGATTTACTTACAACTTAAAAGTGACTATCAAAATACTGCACTGGGTATCCTGTGGTAGTGACAAGATAGTTTCAGTCCTCCAGTATAGCAAATGGCCAGCATGTCTGCGTACACAACATGACCTGACGCGATGCCCACAGGAATGAGAGCGTGATAGAGCTGGAGACCACGTCGGCTGAACCTCGTCACGCTCTGCCAAAAGAAAACAACGAACTACTCAACCTCAGAGACACAAAGACTCTTTTTGATTTAATTCCAAATCAGCTAAGCTCTTTGGCATAAAATAAACCTTTTCATAGGCTTTCTGTAACAACAATCATTTCCCAGGTTTGTTGTAATCACAATTCTCCACAAGACCTCAGCAAGCTTAGGAAGTATTTCCAAATCTTTCCTGGAGGAATAGGCTTTTCTCCACATTCATTCTGGGAAAGAACATACCTGCACTCCTTGTCCTCAGTTTTGCATTTGAAAGTAGTAAAGAAGAGCCTGGTTTTTTCTTTTTTTCCCTTTCATTCTCCTTTACAAAAGAAAATAACGTAATACTCATCTTTCTTTCCATAATTTAAAGGACGCAGTTGCTTTATTTCTAAAGCTGCTCTCCAAACAAATCCAAATTGGGGGATTCTAGAATTTAAACATCTTTCACACGTTTGGGATGTATGCAAATGAAGGGATTGGTGGGCTTGCATTACTACGAAAGTGAAATAAAGTCACCAGACATGAAAACACAAGATAAAAATGAACAACAAAGGGAAGCCGTGGCAGGGTGACAGAGAGAGAAGGCGAAGGAGAATGTGATTATTTGCCCTGGCAGAGAGGACAGAACCACGAATAATGGGACCGAATGCTAAAACGCGAGAGGGAGAAAGAATCCTGATAGAAGGTGAGTGAAAAATGTTCTGACAGAGAGAATTGGATTCAGAATTACTGTCCTAAGGGAAATGGTGGAAAATCCATTACTCAGTACACGTGTAACAGGACAGGACCCAGTCCTGGAAACCGTGTTGTGGAGAGTTATTCTCCCTGAGGAATGGAGTGGAAAGGCTTTTGGAGTTTATTTCTGTCATTTTTTTTTTTTTTTTGACCAGTTCCAAATTACTTGAGGATTTTTTGAGCCAATGTGCCTGGAAAAAAGTGAAACCTAGGGTAATTTTTGATAAAAGCAAAAAGAAACTGATACATACCCTTTATTTACCAAGATTGATGGCCCCAGGACAATTTTCAGGGGGAGGTAAGGAGGACACAGTGGTGACCTGAGTCTCAGTGACTGAGGCAGTACCCTGCCATTCTGGGATTGTCTCCCTCTACTGGAAGGGAGTCACCTCTGAAATAGACATTGGCTTTTTCAATTGGCTGGATTTTCCCAGACAGAGAGAAGATCTTACCATGTGGAGTATGACATAAAGACCAAGAACCAATTTTCTTGTTACTTCTATTCCCCATAGACTAATACAGTTAATGCTTCTCTTGAATGATTTGCCACATTAAAGTAGAATTGACTATTTATATTAATAAATGTGACCTGAGGCCCCATTCTGATTTACCTATTAGAGCTGCAAAGTTCAGCAGAGCACGCACTAAAAAAAATCTAATCAGATTCCTGTGGACCAGGGTAGAGAGGGTATGAGGCAGTGAGAACACCACTTGCAGCTGTGTGGCAGCCAGAAAGTGTTTTAATTTCTCTGAGCCAGCTTTGTCAATTTTAAACTGGCATCAGTGACTATTTGACAGAATTTCTGAAAAGATTATATAAATAAATATCTGGAATCACGATTAGCATTTAGTGGAATCTCACCAACTGATATTTCCAGCTTTAGAAATCTGCCCTTAGAGGATCTTTGCTGGGTTGGTTTGAAGGTATTTTGTAAACTATGTCCTATGGGTGGTTCCCTCTCTGGTCCTTGGTTTTATTCATCTGAAAAATGAGAGGTTAGGAAGAAAGAATCTATAATATCAGTAAAGACAGTAACTCTATACCTTTAGTGGCAATATAAATAAATATAATGCATTTGGTGGGTAATTCGTCCATGATCAAAATAAAAATGAGCATATCTTTAACCCTAGAATCGTTGTTTAACCATTATTGATCTTTTTGAAGCCTTAAATATGCCTAATTACACTAGAAATAAACAAGAATGGAATAAACTGGATAATATTTCCCAAAACTATCTGGCAAAGTATTTTCTGTTTACAACTGTTCAATAGAACATATTTTGGAAAAAATTGATCTGGGAAAATGTGTGCATAGGAATAGAGGAACTCACACTTATAAATTAGTTTATACATGCAAGGCTCCCTGGTAGGTAGAAGAAGACAGCACAATGGCATTCATATGATGAATAAACGAATGAATGATATGGTCCCATTTCATCCTCATAACAAGTTTATGAAATGGGTATTAGTGTCCTATTTTTTAAAATGGAAGCTTCCAG